>CABHPP010113961.1:4713-16188 GCA_902168425.1 Peromyscus attwateri
CCCAGCCCCTCACTGGGGGATTCTAGGGAGGAGATCTACTGCTGAGTCACATCTCAAGTCAAAAGACTTTTTTTATTTTCAGAGAGCAGCGCATTACAGATTCACAAATGGGAACTGAAGAGAGTGAAAAGGATCCATGTCATTTGAGTTAGGCATGGAGGTCAGTTACACAGCAGACCAGAAGTACCAGAAAAAGCAAATGTTGGCTCTGGTGAGGAGAAAAAAAGGCAAAGTTAAGCTTTTCTCTCAAGAAGACTTGAGCGGCAAGGAAGCAACAAATCCCCTGAGAGTCACTACGGTGCCGCACACACAGTAACAGCTATCCAGGGGACTGCAGAGCAGCCGTCTGAACTGAAGCGTAGAGTATGAGGAAGGCCACGGTCCAGACGCTTGTGGAGCAACTTGGTATTTCAGGGCTCTACAACCTGTCGGTCAGCCTCCAGCCAGCCGCCTCTGCGGTCATCCCTCCCCAGCACCTTGGAGGGTCTGAGCTCTGCTGCCAGTAAGGTAGGCCACCTGCTAGCCTGCACACTCATTTCTGCGTCGCTCACCCATGCATGGCCCAGACTCTCCTGGTTTTCACTAGCATTCCACCTAACCCTTCTCCCCACCTACCCCCCAACAGGTACCTGCATGACCACACAACAAAGAACCCAAACCAAAGTGCCAGCATGAAAGGAAGGTACGTGTCCTTTGACACACACTAGACTACCTCGTCATGGCCTCCCTCTTTACTTATCCCAAGAAGACATCAATCTATTGGGCAGGCGGATGGACGGACAGATGGGTGGATGGATGGATGGACAGGAGGACAGATGGAGGAAGGGAGGGAAGGATAGAGGACGGATGAATAAAAGGATGGACAGAGATGGACAGATATAGACTGTAGAATGGAGGGAAGGACAGACAGAAAGATGGGTGGATAAATGGATGGCTATAAAGGGATATAGGTTGATGACAGAAGCTGAGCGCTATCCCAGTTTGACAAGGAACAGATTTTGGCCTGGCTGCCCAGCAGGGTAACTTACTCGTGAGTGCAGCAAAATGGCTAAGCCCACATCGGATCTGGGAAACCTGGACGTCCGGGCTGAACTCCGTCAAGCCAAAGAGCGTGGGTGGAATCATTTCTGGAAGCGCCGTTTCCAAGAGGTTTGGTCCTTTTCCAAGAATCCCATAGCCCCAGACGAAGACATGTCCTTCTTCTGTGTCACAACAAAAACAGTGGAAGTGAGTCAAGGCAAGCAGAGCCCTCCCTTGCTGTGAAAACAACAGGGGCTGGGGTGGGGCTCAGTGGGCAGAGTGCATGCCTAGCATGCATGGAGCCCTGGGTTCCGTCCCCAGACCACATAAACCAGGCACAGCAGAGCATGCCTGTTATCCCCAAACTCAGGAGGTGGAGGCAGGAGGATCACCTTAAGGTGTGTGAGACACACTGAGCTAGCAGCTTGAATGGCTAGGAAGGGAGCCACTCAGAGCAGAAACAACCCACTTCTTGAGAGTAATGGAGGGAGGGTACCCATAAAACCCACTGGGCACACAAAATCTTGTGGACGCTTTCCCCACCAACAGCACCAAATTTCACACTGATCAGAACGCCATACCAGACACAAGCCTTTCTAGCCAGATTCTTAAAACTCTTAGAAATGAGCCGGGTGGTGGCGCACACCTTTAATCTCAGCACTCGGGAGACAGAGGCAGGCAGATCTCTGAGTTTGAGGCCAGCCTGGTCTACAGAGTTCCAGGACAGCCAAGGCCACACAGAGAAACCCTGTCTCAAAAAAAAAAAAGAAGAAAACAAAACATAAAATACAAAACTCTTAGAAATGCTTTTTAATTTGCTTTTTGGGGAGAAGTTTTGGGTTTTGCTGTGGGGTGGGTCTGATTTTGTTTTTTAGATGTACTTTATGTGTATGAGTCTTTTGCTCAAATGTGTGTCTGTGTACAACATGGGTCCCTGATGCCTGAGAAGGTCAAAACAGAGTACCAAATTCCCTGGACTAGAGTTATGGATGGTTGTGAACTGCCATGTGGATGCTGGGAATTGAACCTGGATCTTCTGCAAAAACAAGTGCTCTTAACCACTGAGCCATCTCTCCAGTCCCAGGTGTTTTGTTGAAGACACAGTCTTGCTATATAGTCCAGGCTGGCCTGGATTTATAATCCTCCACCTCAGCCTCTTTTTTTTTTTTTTTTTTTTTTTTTTTTTTTTTTTTTTTTTTTTTTTTGGTTTTTTGAGACAGGGTTTCTCTGTGTAGCTTTGTGCCTTTCCTGGAACTCACTCTGTAGCCCAGGCTGGCCTCGAACTCACAGAGATCCGCCTGGCTCTGCCTCCCGAGTGCTGGGATTAAAGGCATGCACCACCACCACCGGGCCCACCTCAGCCTCTTGAGTGCTGGCAATCAAAGACCTGCACCACAATGTCCAGCCCTCCTTTCTTCCCTCTCCCTTTCCTTCCTTCCTTCTCAGCACCCCTCCCCACCCCTTCCGTCCTTCCCTCTTTCTTTTTGGTACAGTGCTAAGCACAGTATCTGGTTCTTCATGCATAAGCGCTTTACCACTGAACTACTCTGTAGCCCTGGCTATAACGAGTGCAATACTCCTCCTGCTGGGGCAGAGCGCAGTGACAGAGCAGGGTTTTCATTCGTGAGACCCTGGGCAAGCAGCTCAGCGGTGGAGCCCCTGCTGGAACCCCCTAGTAAGCATAGGCGCCTGTGTCTGATCGCCAGCTCCTGATCCAGATGTTTGCTATAAAATGACAAAGCTCTCTGGCTGTCTATGCATCTGTATCCTGAGCGCCTAACCTGGTGGGAATCTCACTCCTACCCTGTAGTCACTGAATGACAGCAACTAGATGTTCCCATAGGCGCACTCCCCTCTTCAGGATGCGTCTCCAGTCCAGGAATCTGAAGCACACACACTGTCCCCTTCCCTAGCTCATCTCCCACTGTTTCTCCAGGAGCTGCCGAGAAGTGGCTCTTACCATTTAATACAGCACAGCCAGTGCCACCGCAAGCCGCCTGCTTCACCTTGCCCACTTCAGAGAAAGGCAGGCACCGAGGGACATTCACCTGCACCAAAGAAAAGGGCGGGCATGGTTAGGGAAAACAAAGGAGCCGGAAGCGGGAAGAATCCATGGCTAACGTCCAGCTCACTCATTAACTCCACCAAGGTTTCCCCAGTACCTCTCATCACAGTTTCCTAACCAAGGGCTTAGGACACAGAAGGGAGCCAGAGGGCCCAGTTCCCCTCTTCTGGGAGGCAGGTGTCAATCAAACTCAGCACCTTGTTCCATTTGTGCTAGCCTGAAGTGTGGAGGGGTTTCCAGGAGTCTCTAAGAGGCTGGCCTGACATGGGGGAGGGGCAAGGGAGGGGTCCCTTTTCCTGAGCTCTGAAGGGTAAGAAGGGTAGCTAGGCAAGGGGATAAGGGAGCATCCTCCAGTGGGAAGAGATGTACCAAGGGAACAGGACAAGCACAGCCCACTCTAAGAGGTCAGGACTGGCCAGGTGTGGTGGTGCACACCTTTCATCACAACACAGGAGGCAGAAGCAGGTGGATCTCTGTGAGTTTGAGGCCCTGGTCTACACAGAGAGTCCCAGACCAGCCAGAGTTATGAATTAAAACCCTGTCTTTTGAAAAAAAGGAGAAAAAGAAAATGATATAAGCATGATGGCACACACCTTTAAGCCCTGCCCTCAGGATGCAGAGGCAGGCAGATTTCTGTGAGTTCAAGGCCAGCCTGGTCTACCTAACAAGTTAGGTAGGGATACATAGTGAGACCCTGTCTCAAAATTAAAGTTTTAAAAAAAGAAGAGAGATAACAAATGGTTTTTAGGAGTGTCTGCTGCTCTTCCTGAGCACCCAAGCTCAGTTTCCAGCACCCACATCTGGCAGCTCACAACTGCCTGTAACTCTAACTCCAGGGGATCCAACACTCTCTACCAGCCTTCAAGGTCACCTACACTAACATGCAGAGACCCACACAGATACAACTAAAAAAAAAAAATAAATCTTTTAAAAAAATGTTTAAAAAAAAAAAGAAAAAAAAAAAAAAAAAAAAGGCCGAGTGGGGAAGCCCGGTCAGCAGGACGCTGTAAACCACTGTATGATATGGTCCTTGTCATGTTTGAATCTGAAATGGCCCCACAGGCTCATGTGTTGTACTGGGGTGTTTGTTGTTTTGGTTGTTTGTTTGTTTTGAAACAGGGTCTCTCTCTATAGCTTTGGCTGCCCAGGAGCTCACTCTGTAGCCCAGGCTGGCCTCGAACTCACAGAGCTCCCCCTGCCTCTGCCTCCCGAGTGCTGGGATTAAAGAAGTGCGCCACCACATCCCTGCCTCAGCTCAGGTTTGGAAACTTACTCCCCAGCTTGTGGTGCTGGAACATGGTCCAAGAATGGGGCTGTGTGAAAATTCTAAATGCTTGTGAGAAAACTCCAAGAAAACAAGAGTCTTGTGACCTCAGTGTCTTCAAAATAGAACTGTTCTTGGAACATGTTTTTGTGTTCCTCCCAGACACAGCAGATGAAAGTGAGTTATTCATAGGCCTCTAGGGAAAAACATGGTTTTGCCACATACAGCTTATCCCTGTGATTGCACACTTTACTCAGGCAACTCTTCCTAACCCTCCGAGTAGAAACTGTCCGATGCTCTGAATAAAGCTGGCTATTGCGTAAGACTTTAGTCCGTTCTCCCAGGTCATGCCACCAAGGAGATCAGTAAACAGAGGTTCTGCTTTGGAGGCTGGGAACTTTTAGGAGGTGGGACCTGGCTGGTAGGAGGGCAGTAGGGGCTTGCCTTTGAAGGTTACAGCCTGACCCCTGACCCCATGCTCCTGGGTGTGGTGGCTCATACCTACACTACTCTGCAGCTGAGTCAGGATGATGGCACTGAGTTCTTACCCAGCCTAAGCTACAGTGTGAGACCCTGTCTAAAAAAAAAGGAAATAAATAAAAAATAAGAGTTGATGAGATAGCTTAGCAGATAAACCCATTCACTGCCAAGCTTGACTACCTGAGTTCAATCCCAGGAACCAACATGATACCAGGAGAGAACTTACTCCTACAAGCTGTCCTCTGACCACACACACACCATGGCACACACAGACACACAGAGTCTAAGCAAACAAGTGTAAAAAAGTTAAAATAAGCTGGGTGTGATGGTGCACACCTTTGATCCCAGCACTCAGAAGGCAGAAGCAGGCAAACTCTATTAGCTCAAGACCAGCCTGGTTTACATAGCAAGTTCCAGAACAGCCAGGGCTACAAAGAGAGAGATCCTGTCTCAAAACAAAAATAAGACATCAAAACTGTATTGGCCACTTCCACAGTGGCTCCCAGGGGTCTGGGCCTCCTGCTATCAGCACCCGCGGGTGATCGTGGGCATGGGCTAACACAGGTGACTTGCTTCTACTGAACAGAATTCCAGAAGTGAGGGACTATCACTTCAAATGATCCACCACGGAATTTGGCCTCAATGGCCTGCTCACCTGCTGCTCTACTGGAGCCAGCTGCCACACTGTCAGCAACCCCTCTCCTCCAGAGTGGAGAGACCCACATGGCAAGGAATCCAGAAAGCTCTGGCCAGCAGCTAGCAAATGGCCAAGCCTCAGTGAGGCACCAGGGCCTCGGTCTAGCAGAGAGCCTGCATCCTGACAACCACCAACAGAGGAAGGCTGGAGACAGCTCCTTTCCAGGGAAACCCCACAATGCCTGTAACTTTATCAGGCTCAGGGACAAGAAACCTGCTGCCCCTGCCAGGTTCCTGACCCACCATTACATAAAAAATGTGAAGTGTTGGGAATGCAACTCAGTGGTATAGCACCCACCTAGTGCACTCAAGGTCCTGGGTGCCATTCCCAGGACCACAAAAACAGAAACAGGCCAGGGCAGAGAAACAGAATGAGACGTGACAATGTCAGCCATTAGCAGTGTGAGCTTTGGGGGATGATAAAGATGCTCTGGGAGTTTGACAGTAGTAAAACCTTTGCAAGAGGAGTGTTAGCCTTTTCTTTAAATTTTTAGTGTTTGTCTGTTTGGTTTTTTTCTCTTTTTTTATCTTTCTTTAATTTTTTTTGTTTTGTTGTTTTCTTTTTTTGTTTGTTTTTAATTTTATATTCATTGGTGTTTTGCTTTCATGTATGTCTGTTTAAGGGTGATGGATCCCCTGGAACTAGAGTTACAGATAGTTGTGAACTGCCGTGTGGGTGCTGGGAATTGAACCCAGGTCCTCTGGAAGAGCAGCCAGTGCTCTTAACTGCTGAGCCATCTCTCCAGCCCCATGTTTGTATGTTTTTTGAGACACAGTTTCTCTGTGTAGCTCTGGCTGTCCTGGATCTCACTCTGTAGACCAGGCTGGCCTCGAACTCACAGAGATCCACCTCCCTCTACCTCCCGAGTGCTGGGATTAAAGCAGTGCGCCACCATTGGGAGCTGTTCAATTTTTATTAATTTATCTTATGTATCTATTCATTATTGTATGTGTGTATACACATGCACACATGACACAAAGCACAATGGAGGTCAGAGGACAACTCATGAGAGTCAGATCTCTGTTGTTACCGGAGATCAAACTCAGGTTGTAAGTCTTGGTGGCAACTCCCTCTACCTGCTGAGCCATGTCACCGGTCTGCAACCTCTGTAATGAACCAAAACCTACTAAACTGAATCAAAAAAAATATTATGTTGGGGGGAAAAAATTACTAAATTGCACACACTTCATATTTGTGAATAACAATTTATAAATTATACTTTCATTATTAAGAACTGGACTTTAGCAAGCTGGGCATGGTGATACACACCTTAAATCCCAGCAACTGGGAGGCAGAGGCAGACGGATCTCTGTGTTCAGCTAGCCTAGTCTACAGTGAGAATTCCAGAAGAGCCAGGGCTACTCAAAAAAAAAAAAAAAAAAAATTTAAATGCCAAGAACTGGCCATAAGCAAGTAACATCAGTGATGAACAGAAAAGTATTAGTTATGGACTGGGACAGCTCACTTGGGAAAGTGCTTGCTATGCAAGTGTAAGGACCTGAGTTCTAACTCATGCCCAGAGCACACACACGAAGAGCTGGGTGTGAGGGTATGCTCTTGTAATCCAAGCACAGGGGAGGTGGGCACGTGTCAGTCCCAGAATCCAGCCACCCTAGCCTAGTGAATGAGCCCCAGGTCTCAGGGAGGGACCCTGTCTCAAAAAGGTAAGGTGGCCGGGCAGTGGTGGTGCACACCATTGATCCCAGCACTCGGGAGGCAGAGGCAGGTGGATCTCTGTGAGTTCGAGGCCAGTCTGATCTACAGAGCAAGATCCAGGACAGGCTCCAAAGCTACACAGAGGAACCCTGTCTTGAGAGAAAAAAAAAAAAAAAAAGGTGGATGGCTTCTGGGGTAGGACAACTAAGGTTGTCCTCTGCCTACAGACACACACATTCATATATAAAACACAACAAAAAAAGAAAGATGTTAGTTACAAACAATCTCTACTTTTTGTTTATGTTCAAAATCGTCCTTAATAAAATGCTAAAGTCAGTCAGGCATAGCAGCACACACTTGCCATCCCAGAACTGACCATAAACCAGAAGCCAGCCTCAGTTACAGCCTTTATGTTTAGGGTCTGCATGCTCTGGAAGCTGTATTTTCTTTTAACTTGTTGAGGCAGGGTCTCATGTAGCCCAGGCTGGCCTCAAGGGCAGCTGAGATGCCCTTGAACTCCTCTTGCCTCCAACTCATGAGTGCTGGGATTACAGGGGTGCATCTCCACACCCAGCTTGTTCTGTTGTCTCACTATGCAGCCCAGGTTAACTCCCAGCTTGTCACCAAGCCTGACTACATATATGCTACACTAAGGCAGAGGCACTCTAGGACATCGTGGGCACATGCGTACACTGCCTCATATCCCTGTTAGAAATAGGTGAGGGAAGCCAGGTGGTGGTGGTGGCGGTGGCGGTGGTGGCACACGCCTTTAATCCCAGCACTTGGGAGGCAGAGCCAGGTGGATCTCTGTGAGTTCGAGGCCAGCCTGGTCTACAGAGGGAGTTCCAGGACAGCCAAGACTATATAGAGAAACCCTGTCTCAAATCACCCCCATCCCCAAAAAAAGAAAGAAAGAAAAGAAAAAGGAGAGACAAACTTAATCACTGTCTTAGCGGGATGTGGTGTCTCTTGCCTGAAATGGCAGCACCCAGGAGGCAGAGGCAAGAGAGTTGAGGCCAGTTGCTACAAGTTGAGGCCAGCCAGATCTGTGCAGCAAAAACGGTCTCAAAGCACACACATTCTGGCTGGAGATGGCTCCGTGGTTAAAGTGCTTACCTGCAGCCTGAGGACTGGAGACTGGATCCCCAGAACATGCCAAGTAGGCTGTGGCATGAGGACTGGAGACAGATCCCCAAGAGGCTGCCTGTGACTCCAGCCCCTGAAGGCCAGCACAGAGGATACCCAGAGCGAGCTGGCCAGCACACCTTTACTGACAAGCTCTGGGTTTGGTTAAAAGAGTCCCTGCCTCGGCGGATCTCTGTGAGTTCGAGGCCAACCCTGTCGGGGGGGGGGGGGGGGGGGAAGAGTCCCTGCCTCAATCAATATGATGGAAGAATAATCAACCACAGGCCTCCATGTGCGCATGTGCACACATGCAAAACACGCACGCACACCACACCCACACACAAATGAAAAGCACACAAAACCAAAACAGCTCTCCGGCGAAGCCTCCGCTCCCACTGGCTACACACCTGAGTGGAGTCTGTGACCGAGGCCAGCTGCAGGTACTCAGAATTTCCCCAGCCAAAGATACCGCCATCAGAGGACACGGCCAAGCAGCAATCACCATAGGTGGCAACCTGGACAACCGTCACCCCAGCAAGGTCTCCGCCCAGCTTGGTGGGTGTGCTGGTGATGTTGTAGTGACCGAGGCCTGGCACAGTAGGAAACAGGCATTAGCTCACAGACATAGGAGACTTAGGGAAGGACAGGCACGTGGGTAGCACTTTGCACCCAAGAGGACAAACAACAAAGCTGTACCTGGTATATTTTAAACACCCTAGGAACTTTCAGGTCTAAATCAAGTTGAAAGACTGAGGACAGGAAGATCATGAGTTCCAGGACAGCCTGGGTACATTGTGAGTTCTAAGCCAGCCTGGTCTATACTGGAGTTCCAGGACAGCCTTAGAAACAGACCCTCAAGCCAGGTGGTGGTGGCACACGCCTTTAAACCCAGCACTCGGGAGGCAGAGCCAGGCGGATCTCTGTGAGTTCGAGGCCAGCCTGGTCTACAGAACAAGATTCAGGACAGCGACCAAAGCTACACAGAGAAACCCTGTCTCGAAAAACCAAAAAAAAAAAAAAAAAAAAGAAAAGAAAAGAAACAGACCCTCAACAGATGTGGCAGTGCACACCTTTATTCCCAGCACTTGGGAGGCAGAGGCAGGAGGCTTCTGTGAACGCAAAGTCAGCCTGATCTACATAGCAAGTTTTAGTATAGCCAGGACTAAATAGAAAGACCCTGTGTCAAAAAAGAAAGAAAGGAAGAAGAGAGAGCAAACCCTCACAACCCCCAAAAGTTGTCAGAAAATCTTGGAAGATGAACTAGCACTATATGATAAAGCTTTGAGTTTGCATAAATTATAAGCAACTATCGTCTTTCTTCCATTGGCTGTTTTGGGGGTTGTAGTGCTGGGGATAGAGCTACCAGTGTGCTCCACCCCAGCCCTACAAGAAGCAGTTTCTAACACTCTCTGGCCTTGCTGGGGCTACAGAAGCCAGGCACAGTGGCATGCACCTGTGGGCTCGTGTACACGTAGGCTCAGCAGACTGAGGGAAGAGGCCACTGAGACCAGGAGGTAGAGACCACCCAGACAGCATGAGACCCTCTTGGGCCGCCAGCCAAAGCTCAGCACTGACCCACAGACTCCTGAGTAAACCAGGATCTCAGAGGAGCAGAAGCCCTGGCACTAGGCCAGGGCCAATGAAATGCCTTCCAGAGGAATGCTCTCTAATGCAGGGCCTGGAGGTTCCCACAAATTACACTCAATAAAACACGAGTTCACAATCAAGTCACTGAGCCCCCGAGGGGATCGAGTACTCCTAGCAGGAGTCAGCAGAGGCAACAGACAAGCCTGCTCCTCCAGACTCCAGTCGCTGGGATGAATGAGGCCCAGGGCTCCGCTACTGACAACAGCGCTGAGGAACCTCTGACACCTTCTTGGTTTGTTTCTATGGAAACCAGCAGCAAAAGGAACAGGAAAGGATGCAGTGCCCAGAAGACTCAAATCTAGACCATGAGCCCTACAGCCCACAATTGCTGCAGAGGCCAAGATCTTTCACCTCCCCAAGGGGGCAGCAAGCACCTACCTGTCTGTCCATCGGCACCCCATCCACAAGAATAGACTTCCCCTCTGTCTGTGAGGAACAGGCTGTGGTCCTGACCACAGACAACCTGGCAGGCAGAGACACAGCGCTGTTAGAGCCTATGCACCGGGTTGGGGAGGGGAAGACGGGGGGGGGGGGGGGGGACACGACTGGACGGGGACTGGATCAGGTGGACTTGCCCCAGATCACCTTCACAGCTTACTCTCTCCATCAGCTCTTCCCTCCTCCACCCCGACACTGAGCTCCCATCTGCCCCTCCCCACCTTCCCTCTGTAACCTCAGCCCCTCCATCACCTTCCCTGTTGGAATCGGCTGTCTCTTGCCCCTTCACACTTCTCTGGAAGGCACTGTCCACCCCCCACCCCAGGCTTCCTTGCGGCCCCACACCACATTACGTCTCCAGGACAGTAAGACACCACGCTTCTTTTCCTAACTCACAGGACAGCTGTTCTACCTGGAGCTGTGCTATGGCAACAGTAGAGACGCCCTAGCACAGATGGAACCACCAAAGTTTGGTGACTTACTCAAGTCACTCAGCAAGCAAATGGAGAAGCAGGGACTTGAACTCACATTCACGGGACTATGAAGCCAGTTCAAGAAGAACTCCACTCTACTGCAACCTGAGTACTAAACCTGCTACATCCCCTTCACGTCTACCCTGCTCCTACATTCTAGCATCAGTTCTGGCCTGTGGTAAGTTAATTAATTTCCACTAATCTCTTCATCCAGTGTGCTGGCTAGTTTTAGGTCAACTTGACACAAGCCAGTCTTCAGAGAAGAGGGAGCCTCAATTGAGAAAATGCCTCCAACATAAGATTGGGCTAAGCTTGGCATGGTGGGGCACATCTTTAATCCCAGAACTCAGGAGGCAGAGGCAGGCAGATGTCTGAGTTCAAAGCCAGCTGGTCTACGGAGCAAGTTCCAGGATAGGCAGAATTACATAGACAAACCCTGTCTCAAAACCAAAATAAATAGAAAGGAAGGAAGGAAGGAAGGAAGGAAGGAAGGAAGGAAGGAAGGAAGGAAGGAAAAGGGAAGGGAAGGAAAGGGAAGGGAAGGGAAGGGAAGGGAAGGGAAGGGAAGGAAGGGGAAGGGGAAGGGAAGGGAAGGGAAGGGAAGGGAAGG
>CABHPP010113961.1:16288-27396 GCA_902168425.1 Peromyscus attwateri
AAGGGAAGGGAAGGGAAGGGAAGGGAAGGGAAGGGAAGGGAAGGGAAGGAAGGAAGGAACGAAGGAATGAAGGAAGGAACGAAGGAAGATAGATTATGTCGTAAGCAAGCCTATGGGCATGCCTGGGCTAGTGGTCCTGGATTCTATAAGAAAACTAGCTGAGCAAGCCATGTGGAGCAAGCTAGTAAGTAAGCAGTACCCTCCACGGCCTCTGCATCAGCTCCTGCCTCCAGGTTCCTGCCCTGCTTGAGTTCCTGTCCTGACTTCCCTCAATGATGAACAGTGATGTGGACGCCTATACCAAATAAAGCTTTTCCTTCCCAAGTTGCTTATGGTCATAGCGTTTCATCACGTGACAGTACCCCTAAGACATCCAGAGAAACCCATTGACAAATGTGACATCACCCTGTGCACCTTGCAACCTTTCAACAGGCCTGGAGGTCCTCGGCCCAAGCCTCTTACCTGAACCACCTGTCCATCAAAGTCCTGCATCCTGTGCACTCGGTGACTCTCACTGCAGCCAGGAACAAAGCGGAGAGAAGCCACGGAGGCAGTCATGAGCACCGCGCAGGCTGGGCCCCACCCAGCACCCTACCTCCTGCCCTCCCCACCTGCACATCCATGTCCACACCTGTACGAACATCAGAACTGCTCAAGGTCAAATGGGGGGGCAGCTAGCTGAGGTTGCCTCATTTGCAGCTTTTAATTATGGGTGTGGGTATGTGCACAAGTGTGTGGGTGCCCTTGGAGGCCACAGACCTGGTGTCTCTTGGAACTAGAGTTAGAGGTGGTTGTGACGACCCCCCCTCCCCCCCCTCCCCATGGTGCTCGGGACACAACTCTCAGCAAGAGCAGTAAACGCTCTTAACTGCTGAGCATCTATCTAGGCCATTTGTTTGCTTTTTTTTTTTTTTTTTTTTTTTTTTTTTTTTTTTCAATGGTGCTGGGGATGGAACCCAGCTCTCATACATGCCAGACAAGCACTCCACTGCCTAGCCACATTCTAGTCCCTAACTGGAGAGCTTTGGGCAATCGCTCTACTGTTCAGCCACGACTGGTTCTCACTGGGAGAGAAAGTTAAGTATTCAACCAAGAGCTGCAGTCCCCGCCCATTTTTGTTTGCGCGTGTGTTTGTGTGTTTTTGAGACACAGTCTCTCTATCATGCAGCGCTGTCTGTCCTGGAACTCACCCTATAGACCAGGCTGGCCTCGAACTCAGAGATCCACTGGCCTCTGCCTCCCGGTGCTGGGATTAAAGGCTTGCGAGACCACAGCCCACCCCTAGCCCTTTATTTTTATTTTTTGAGATGAGGTCTGCATAAACTGCCCAGCCAGGCCTGGAATTTTCAACCCTCCTGCTTGTACCTCCTAAGTGCTGGGATTACAGCCATGAACCACTACTCCCAGCTTGGGAAAGCATTTTCAACACTAAACTAAAAAGACTAAATAAAGGGGAATTTTTTAAGCCGGGCGTTGGTGGCGCACACCTTTAATCCCAGCACTCGGGAGGCAGAGCCAGGCGGATCTCTGTGAGTTCGAGGCCAGCCTGGGCTACCAAGTGAGCTACAGAAAAGGCGCAAAGCTACACAGAGAAACCCTGTCTCGAAAAACAAAAAATAAAAAAAAAAAAAAAAAGGGGGAATTTTTTAATTAATTTGATAAAGTGAAAACATTTTCTTTTTTTTTTTTTTTTTTTTTTATAATTTTATTTATCTATCATGTATGCAGTGTTCTGCCTGCATGTATGCCTGCAGGCCAGAAGAGCGCACCAGATCTCATTATAGATGGTTGTGAGCCACCATGTGGTTGCTGGGAATTGAACTCAGGACCTCTGGAAGAACAGCCAGTGCTCTTAACCTCTGAGCCATCTCTCCAGCCCCGTGAAAACATTTTCAAAAGTAAACTGAAAATAGCCAGACATAATGGTACACACTTTAACACCAGCATTTGGAAGGCCGAGGCCGATGGATCTCTGTAAATTCAAGGCCAACCCGAGACCGAAATTTCCAGGCCAAGCAAGGATACACAGTGAGACCCTGTCTCAAGAAAAATCCAACAACTGAGGGGCCTAGCAAGATGGCTCAGCAGGTAAAGGCACTTGCCACCAAACCCAGCAACCCAAGTTCTAGCCCCAGAGCCACCTGGTGGAAGGTGAGAGAGAACTGACTCCTGAAAAGTATCCTTTGACCTTCATATATGATGTACACACACACACTAAACATAAAAATTTTTTAACAGTTTTACACATCATGACCAATGCTCTTCTACCCTCCCCTCTCACCCTACAAATGATGGAGCCTCTGCTGAGATAAGGGCTCCCTCCCTCCTCAGCATTAAGGACCCTGTCCCGCACTCAGGTGCGCATCCAGGGTGTTCAGAAGCCTTCAGGCTCCCACGGTGTGGGGAAAGCAGCGCTGTTAACTCACCTGTAGACTTCATCCTCCACCACCTTCCGTCCGCACTGCCCGTGGGAATTGTTCCCCATGCTGAAGACTGAAGCACAGCCCTGCCGTCAGTCGGCTCTAAGGGTTCCAGGGCCCCACCACAGCAGGAGCAGAGCGGCTAACACAGGCGGTCCTGGCCCACTCGTCTCCCTCTCCCACACTGCAGCCTCTGCAGCAGCCCACGAGTGTGGCAGGGCCCGGGCATGCTTCTCCTCTAGACCCGCTTCCACCTCCAGGGACTGAAGACAGTCAATCACTCTGAGCCCAAGAGAACTGCAATCGGGGAAGAAGCTGTTCAGCTGGGCATTTGAGACCAATGATGTCTCCACGGTGACCACTGTTAACATGCTCATAGCCTACCAACATACTCAGACATAAACACACCCACAATTAAAAATAAAATCTTAAAAAAAAAAAAAAAAAAAAAAAGGTGGGATGCGGAGATGGTTCAGCAGTTAGGAGATCTTGCTGCTCATCTGGAGGACCTGAGTTCAGTTCCCAGCACCCACACTGGGCAATCACAACCACCCAGCTCCAGAGGATCTGATATGGTGTCCTGGCCTCTGCAGGGACCACACATATATAGTATACACTCAAATAAAAACTAAAAATAAATCTTGGGGAAAAAAATCAAGGGCTGAGGTAGAGTTCAGTGGTGGAGTAGGTAACAGCTTTCGAAACAGCGGGGAGCACAAGGGTTAGCAAGTCTGCCCAACACTACCCTCCAGAGCCCCCCAGGGTCTGCTGGGGAACACCATGTCATACCAAGCAGGAGATGCCCAATAGCAAAGCTGGTTTCCAAGAGGCCCTCACCTCCTTCCTCCTCAGCCCTCAGCAGGACCACTCACCACCTTCTCTGTCTGTCAGGATAAGGGAGTGTGCTCGACCGCAGGACACCTGCAACACCTTCGTCTCCTGAGGTCTGTCGAGGGGCAGCGGGACAGGCGAGGGCTCCAAAACGTACTCATAGCCCCTGGCTGAAGAGAAGCACCAGTCACAATGCGGCCATTGATTCAGTCACATCAGCTCTTACAGAACCCTGACTGTCCAACCTCACTGCTTTACACAGGAAAGAACCCAGACAGCCATATCTCAGAAGTATGCACATTACAGACAAGGCTAGCCTAAGAAGCCCGACTCCTAGCCTGCCCTCCCAAACTACTGCCTCCACACCACAGGCAGGTCCCGAACACTGTACCTATCTCCTGAAAGAAATCTCCAGGACTGGGGCGGAAGCTCAGTGTTTTCCTAGCATACACAAAGCCCTGGGCTCCATCCCCAGCACCACATAAATCCCAGAGGCAAGGAGATCCAAAGTCAAGGTCACCCTTAGCTAAGCAGTGAGTTCAAAACCAGCCTGGGCTACATGAAATCCCATCTTAAAGAAAAGACATCTTGAAAGTGGGCCCTAATAGTCCCAGAACTCAGGAGGCTGAGACAGGAGAGCTACAGATTGAGACCTAGTTTCAATAAAACCTGAATAAATCAATCAATCTCATGGGCTGAAAAATAATCTAGCTGCACAGGCCCTGAGTTTGATCATCAGCAACACACACACACACACACACACACACACACACACACACACACACAGAATCAAATTAAACTAAAACTGTGAGGGGAAGAAGTAGTCTAAAAGGACTAAGGAATGAATAGAAAACAGTTAATTTTTTTCAAATAGAGTGCCACAGCTAGGCACAGTGGTACACACCTGTAATCCCAGCGCTCAGGATACAAAGGCCAACCAGAAAAACGGCAGAGCTGGTAAAGGCGCTTGCCACCGAGCCTGGCAACCCGAGTTCAGTCCTCAGGACTCACATGGTAGAGAGAGAATCACCTCCCTCGAGTGGTCCTCTGACCTCAGCACACACAGCAGGACACAGGCGCCCCCTTCACACACCCCCAAACTAAACGTATAAAAGAGACGGAGAAAGGAGGCAGAGGCAGGAGGATCACGAGTTCGAGGCCAGCCTCAGCTACACAGCAAATCCTCTTGCCTCTACTTCCCAAGCCCTGGGACTGGAGATGCACACCCACAGTTAAGCTGCATGGGGATGGAACCCAGGGCTTTGTGTATGCTGGGTAAGGACCGTAACACCAGAGCCACAGTCACAGCCCTCTACTCCTGTTCTTACAACACGGCCAGATCATTATACTGAGTGGGTGCACACGCCTTTAATCCCAGCTCTCTGGAAACAGAGGCCAAGTGGCTCTCTGTAAGTTCAAAGCCAGCCTGGTCTACACAGCAAGTTCCAGGCCAGTAGGCTACATAGTGAGACCCTGTCTCAAAAATAATAATTAAAAAAAAAAAGCACTTTAAATTATTTTTTTTTAGATTTATTTATTTATTATGTATACAGTATTCTGCCTGCATGTGTCCCTGCAGGCCAGAAGAGGACACCAGATCTCATTACAGGTAGTTGTGAGCCACCAAGGGACAAACAGGTCAGTGAACAGCAAGTGCTCGTCTCTTTTTGACTAAACATTCCGTGTTGTTAGCAAAGAGACTGAAAAATAATTTAATCCAGGGGATGCAGACATCCCTAAGACTCCATCTCGTTTGGGTTTGGGTTGCTGTCTTTGTTTTGTTTTGTTTTGTTTTGTTTTGATGAGTGATGCCTGCATGTATGCCTGCAGGCCAGAAGAGGGCACCAGATCTCATTATACATAGTGGTGAGCCACCATGTGGTTGCTGGGAACTGAACTCAGGGCTTCTGGAAGAGCAGTCATTTCTCCAACCCCGCTGTCTTGTTTTGTTTTGAGACAGGTCTCAGGTAATCCAGACTGACCTCAAACTCACTATAAGGCTAAGGATGACTTTGAACTCCTGACCCTCCTGCCTCCACCTCCAGAGGGCCGGATTTCAAGTGTGCACCACCACACTTGGCTTCAGCCCTTAAGTTTTTGATACAGGATACCAACTATGTAGCCTAGGCGGGCCTCAAACTCAAGCTCCTCCTCCCTCGGCCTCTCCCTTGCTGGGATTAGAGGTGTACATCAACACACCCTCTTTATCTGCTGTTGTAGTTTATGGCAAGGATACCTGCTTACTTTTATCCTTCCGGCTCCTGTGGAATCCAAGCTGAGAGTCTTTGTTGAGTCCCATACCCCAAACTTTTGTAATATCCTTGGTTTTAGAGGACAGCAGTGTGAATCCATAGCCACAGGCAGCAGAGGAGATCTGAAAAAGAGTTCCCACAATGCACCACAGATTGATTTGTGATGTCAGTTCTTCCAGCAAGAAGTGACAAGCTATTTACACACACTCATGTACTTCCCACAGCTACTGGGATTCACCGCTCATCTGCTATGCAAGGCCATCATCTCTTTTTTTTTTTTTTTCTGTACACACACAGCATGCGCTGGGCACTCTCATCTCACCCACCATGACACAGTCCAGAAAGATCTTAGTGTGAATCTTGGCCCCACCCCTTACCAGCTGTGTATCTTGAGATGGATTCTTTATCCTCTCTAGATAGTTCTAAAACAGGAAAACAAGACGCAGCCAGATGACTCAGAAGGTAAAGGTAACTTGCCACTTAAACTTGATAATCCGAGTTTAATCCCCAGAACCATATGGTGGAAGGAGAACTGACCTCTGTCCTCTGACCTCTACGTGTGTGTTACAGCACACAAGCATGTGCAAACACATGTATACACACACAAAAAAAAATCAATGAATGTTCAAATTTTTTAAAGGAAATGAGGGGCTGGAGAGATGGCTCAGTAGATAAGAGTGCTTGTTCTGCAAGCATGTGGACCTGAGTTCAGATCCCCAGCACTCATGTCAAAGTCTGGCATGGCTGCATGTGGTATCTGTAACCTCGGTTATGGGGCAGAGACAGGAGAATCCCAGGAGTTCACTGGCCAGTCCAGTCAGCCCAGCAAGGTCAAGGGCTTCAGGTTCAGTGAGAGACCCTGTCTCAAGAGAATAATGCCAAGAGCTATAGAGGAAGACAGTGTGGCCTCTGCATGGGCATGCATGGGCACATGCATCTACAAGCACACACACAAAAAAATGATATAACAACAACACTCCTCTCATTGGGTTGTTGCCAAGAAGAAATGAGTTGATACCTCCAAAGCCTTTACAGTAAACAGCACCTGACTTAGTGTGCAGAGTGTCTCACTCCAGAGGGCTGCCGGTGCTACACTGCCACCTCAACCTGTGGCCACGCAGAGGCGTTGCCGTGGCTACCGTGAACTGGACACATTAACAGCGCCCACACCTTCGTTCAGTCTTTCACCTAAACTATCACCGGTCCTCACTTTCACTGACTGGGGGGGACTCAACTTGAGATGGAAACTTCACTTCTGGTGGGAGCGCTAATCCTAGTTGGGGCCAGAAGTAACCCAAGCCCAGGGTTCATTCTAAAATCAATCGTCTCCACACTACCCAGAGCGACTACACTCCCAGCCAGCAGGGGATGATGTCCCCACATCCTATCATACATGATGAACTCCTCAGCCTAATGTCACCCCACTATCTCTCAGCTGTTGAGTTCTCAGAGACCCCCTCAAAGACTCCCTCAGAGAACCCCTTTGAACCGCACTGAATCCTAAACAAAAATGCCAGAGTACCACTCTTCATAATCCTCCTGCCTCAGCCTCCTAACTGCTATCTTTACAGGCGTGTGCCACAACTGACCAGGAACATTTTTTTTTTTTAATTCTAGCTAATTATTTCTTTTTAATTATTATTTTTATTTGTGTGTCTGTGTCTATTCGGGTACCCTCAGAGTCCAGAAAAGGTGCTGGATTTCCTAAAGCTGGAGTTACAGGTGACTGTGAGCCACCCCACTGGGGTTCTGGGAAGCGAACTCAGGTGCTCTCCAGCAGAACACACTGTTAAATGCTAAACCACCTCCACAGCTTCGTAGCTAAATATGTTATTAAAATTTGTTGCCAGGTGGTGGTGGCGGCGGCGCATGCCTTTGATCCCAGCATTCGAAAGGCAGAGGCAGGAAGATCTCTAATGAATTCAAGGCCAGTCTAGGCTACAGAGCAAGTTCCAAGGACAGCCAAGGACAGAGAGAAACCCTATCTTGGGGGAAAATTTTTTTTTTTAAATTAAAAAAAAAAAAAACTTGTTAATCATGTCATTCAAAAGTGACATGTCAGCAGGGTAGAGGCAGGCGGCTCTCTGAGTTTGAGGCCAGCCTGGTCTACAGAGTGAGTTCCAGGACAGTCGGAATTGCCCAAAGTGACACGGCCCTCTTTTCACCTTGTGACAGTTTCCCTTCCAAGATTCATACAAGACATGTACACCACCACCCTTCTGCTCAAAACACTTCAGTTTTTGGTCTCCTAGAGCCACCGTACTTCTGACACGGCTTGAGATCCACAGAAATGATCTACCTGGGAGGCTGAAGCTAAGTGGACTACAGGAGAGGGAAAAGATTTGGGTTCAATCCCCAGCACCACATGGCTGCTCACAACTGTCTGTACCCAGTTCCACAGGATCCAATGCCCTCTTCTGACCTCTGTGGCACCAGGCATGCAAGTGATACACAAACAAACACACAAGCAAAACATCATACACACACAGAAGAAAAAAAAAAAAACTGCCCAGAGCCAGGCAGTTGCGGTGCATGCCTTTAAGCCTAGCACTAGGGAGGAACTCTGAGAGTTTGAGGCAGGATAGCCAGGGCTCTTACACAGAGAAACCCTGTCACCACAATTATGCCTAGCACATGACGATTATTCTCACGCTTAGTGAGTCCTGTTTATTTAACACTCAACAAATATTTGATGGGCACATGATATCGTTTAATCTATTCATGTGTGAAAGGCTTTGAACGGTATCTAACAGCGTCAGCTAAAGGGAGAACCTGACAGGATGGCATGCCAGAGGGACTTCAGCCACCGTCTATGAAGAGGTTCACAAATGTCTTCCCAACAAGCCAGAATTGGACTAGACAACACTGGGTCTGGTGGCCCACACCTGCAATCCCAGCGTGAAGGATATGGAGCAGGGGGATCACAACTTTCAAGTCAGTCTGGACTACACTCTGAGATTGAGGCCAACTCAATCTCTGTCTCAAAATAAAAATAAAAAATGTTAGCTTTTACTAATTCAGTTTAACACTGTTCTAAAAGTTCCCCCCATTAAATCAAGCAAGGAAAAGAAAATAAGCATCCAGGGCTGGAGGGCTGATGGCTCACTGGTTAAGGGCAATGGCTGCTCATCCAGAGGATCTGAGTTCAATTCCCAGCACCCACATGGTAGCTCACAGCCATCTGTAATTGCTGTCACAGAGGATCTGACAGGCATTTCTGGTCTCCAAGGGCACTGCATGAATGTGGTACACAGACACACAGGCAGGCAGAACACCCTTCCACATAAAAATAAAAGGTTAAAAAATATTGAGAGGGCTGGAGAGATGGCTCAGCAGTTAAGAGCACTGGCTGTTCTTCCAGAGGTCCTGAGTTCAATTCCCAGCAACCACATGGTGGCTTACAACCATCTGTAATGATATCTGATGCCCTCTTCTGGCCTACAGGGATATGTGCAGACAGAACACTGTATACGTAATAAATAAATAAATCTTTAAAAAAAAAATATTGAGAAAGAGAAAAAAACAAAATAAGCATCCAATTAGAAACAAGGACATTAAACTGCCTCTATTCACAGGCTACCTGCACATAAAAAAACACTAGGAGCCGGGCGGTGGTGGCGTATTCCTTTAATCCCAGCACTCAGAAGGCAGAGTTGGGTGGATCTCTGTGAGTTTGAGGTCAACCTGGTCTACAAAGTGAGTTCCAGGACACCTAGAGCTACATAATAGAGAGACCCTGTCTTGAAAAACCAAAAACAAACAAATAAAAACAGGGGGGGGGGGGGGGACACGGCTCAGCGGTTAAGAGCATTTCTAGCCCTTTGAGAGGACCCAGGTTTGATTCCCAGCACCTACCATGGAGGTTCACAACTGCAGCAGGCTTTCTCTGGGCCACCAGCCAGCTCCCAATCAGGACACAGAGACGTATGAGTTATGAATGCTCAGCCTTACCTTATGCTTGTCCCACTAACTCTTATAACTGAAATTAACCTGTTTCTCTTCATCTGTGTTTTGCCTCAAGGCTTTTTACCTTTCTTTCCTTCTGTATGTCCTACTCTGTGTCTGGCTGGCTGACTGCTGCCTGACCCCAGGCATCTCTCTTTATTTCTCTCTCGTTCTCTCTTTCTCTCTTCTCTCCTACCTATTCTCTCTGTGCGGCAGCCCCACCTATCCCCTACTGCCTAGCTATTGGCTATTCAGCTTTTTATTAAACCAATCAGGTGCCTTAGGCAGGCAAAGCAACACATCTTTATATCTTGTTAAACAAATGCAGCATAAACAAATGTAACACGTCTTTACATAGTTAAAGTAATAGTCCACAACACACAACCACCTGTAATCCAGTTCTACAGGCTCTAACGCCCTCTTCTGGCCTCCATGGGTACCAGGCACACAAGTAATACAGACATGCATGTAGGTAACACCATACGCATTAAAAGAAAAAAAACAAAACTAAAATCTATAGACCCATTTAACAAATTCGGCAAAGTCACAAGGTAGAAGATTGATATTTAAAAAAACAAAAACAAAAAAAAACCTGTAGGGCTGGAGGTATAGCTCGGTGGTAGAAGGCTTGCCTAACATGACACAATCCTGGGTTTGATTTCCACCACTCAAACAATAACAAAACTATACTTCTTTTTTTTTTTAAGTTTTTTGAGACAGGGTTTCTTTGTGTAGTTTTTTGGTGCCTGTCCTGGATCCTCGCTCTGTAGACCAGGCTGGCCTCGAACTCACAGAGATCCACCTGCCTCTGCCTCCTGAGTGCTGGGATTAAAGGCGTGAGCTACCACCGCCCAGCAAAACTATACTTCTATAAAGTATCAATAAATACTCCCAAAAGAAAGGGTGCTTTTTTTTTTTCAACTAAAGATACTAGCACAACCAGGTAGCTACAAGCAAAAACATATAGACCCTCATCTCACACTGTATACAAATAAAAAACAAAAACACCTCAAGGGTAGCTCAGTTGATAAAGTGCTTGCATGGCATGCACAAAGCCCTGGGTTCCATCCGCAGCACCACTTCAGCCAGAAACGGTAGCACACAGCTGTAACCTCAGCATCTTGAAGGTAGAGACAGGGTCTCACTATGGAGCCTAAGCCCATCTGCAACTTGTGACAATCCTCTTGTCTCAACCAAGTCCAACTCCTGGGGTTACAGGTACTGGCCAAGACAGCTGACCTACTGAGCCCTTTTTACATGTAAGCCCCTTCAGAGGGACCATGTGCAGCCTCCCATCTTCTCTAACTCCTCAGACTGACATTTCCCATGTTCATTGATCCCTTACTCCAGCCAACACATCTCTGACTCTGAATCTTCCTTCCTCCCCTAACTTAACTCACAGAGTCTCTCTAGCCTGAGTTCAAATACCATCATTTATACGCTACCAGCTGAGGGGTCTTGGACCTTACTGAACCTCCCTGGACCTCCCTTTCATCCCCTGTAACTGGGAGATGAGACTCCTAGGGTGCTGAGCAAATGATCCAAGATGGGCAGAATATCTGGTGTGGTTATCAACCTACGCAATCAGGCAAGAAAAATAAAAAAATAAAATAAAATAAAAAAATGAAGACATCAAACTTTCTCTAGCCACAAGCAAACC
>CABHPP010113962.1:8909-35604 GCA_902168425.1 Peromyscus attwateri
TCTCTCTCTCCCTCCCTCCCTCCCTCCCTCCCTCTCTCTCTCTCCAGAACTGGTCTCTCCTTCACTCCAGTCTGAGAGGAATTGAGAGACACAGCTCACATAGAGGATCTGGGAAGAGTTGAAGAGTTGGAGGAGGGAGAAATTGAGATCAAAACACATTGTGTGTGCAGCAGCGGGGGGACTACTTTCAAAAAGAAAAAATGAAAGTCCCCTTTATGCATTTGCTGTACAGACTACCTACAGATCTCTGTGTCTCTAGTTCCTCTCCATGTGCTTAGCACACATGGCTTCTTTTGTTTCTGGTTCAAGATGGGGCTGAGGGGTGGTCTTCTGCCTTTCTTTTGATTTTTTTTTCAACTTTTGGAACATATTGTTTTCTTTGTAAATATAAAACTCTGTCCTTCTGTATTTATCTCCTTTCTCTATATACTGTTTACTCTGGTCCTTTCTTGTCTTCTCCTGATATCAATACTCTCTGCAGTCACAGATTTTGTGTTCTCTGTGAGATTTGTGAAGAAGTAGCCGAGTGGTGTTTTTCTCTATATCACTCTTTTCAAAGCCCCAGACTGACTGATTGATTGATTGATTGATCTTTAAAGAACATTTAAGAGTTTTTAGTATTTTCTGATTTTAGTAATTGAAGTACAAAAAATGAATATGTGTACTTACTAAGTTACCTTGCCACATTCATAGGATAGTCCCATTTGTGGCAAGGACCTAGGCATTTCTAAGCCTTGCAGTTGCCTACAGTGTTATTTTGACATGTGAAATTGTTACAGACAATATTGTAAATATTTTCACCTCCCAAGAACCTGGTAGTGTCAGGAGACTTCAGGATGTATGAATTACTTGTTTCCAGGATATAGTCTCTAGAAAACTGATATTCTACTTTGGACAAATTCTCTCTGCTCCTTTGTGGCGTGCTGACAGTAGCAAATGACTCACTTCTTTGCTCAGATTTCATATTGGAAGATTACATGAAATAAAATTTGGATTATCTACATAAGTGGTTTAATCTTTGTAGAACAATCGATTGAGTTCTGGTATTAGGGCATAATGTAATCTATGATTAACATAAAACGTTATTATGTTATCTGAACTGAAATGAATAATCAGTCTTTGAACTAGAAAACTGGCAACACAACAAAAGATCAACAACACCACCAGGCTGCAGCCTGTACCATATTCTGCCATATTGTGTCATGTTCTAATAGATGATCCGTTTGCCTGTAATGCTTACTTCATCTCTACCTGAACGAGTCTCTCTTGTGTCATCATCAACTAATCGCTTGGCCCTACTATGTCATGCGATGACATTTTAAAGAATTCACTGAGGTGGTGCATCCTAAGATTCTGAATAATCCTTTTATTTTGACTTTGAGCTGTTGACTTCATTGCTTATTGCTATTAAAACAGTTCTATACATTTGTTTCCCCCACTTAACTTTAAAGTAAGTGTTATGAAGGCAGAAATCTTGCTCTTTGGCTGCATGATGCTTTGGTAGATTGAATGTGGAAATTGAATACTTGAAGTGCCAGGCTGATGTTGACTGACTGTTAAGTCTGAAGATTGAAGTCTTAAAATCAAGTGACTTGGAAATTTATATAGTCTAATTTATTGCAGCAACTATTATTGATGTGCCTATAAAATAATAACTTATTGAGTGTGGAGATGTATTTTTCTCTGTCTATTGCCAAAAGTTGGAAGAAATTATAACTAGTGACATTCTAGATACCTATCTAAATAGACAGTTTCTGTTGGTTTCTGTGCTGGAAAGGTCCTCAAATGGCCTTACCAACCATACTCTTCCACGATTCTTTCCTTGGAATTTGGAAATACATCCTTAAAATACAAGAATAGTGTCACATATTGAGAAAAAGAAGAACTTTCTGGAACAGCTCAGCCCTTGTCAATCTCTTCACTCCTAGAACTTGGAGCCCTACAATATTTTGATTCAGAATGCTAGTGAGAATATTTCACAATTCCTCAGGAAAGATACCATGAACAATATATGTAGACAAGACTCCATCCCTTCCAGACTGATTTCCTGTACCTTGTGGCATTAGATAACCATGAATACAAAAATATGTTATCATTTATTTCCTATGGGCAAAATAATTAAATTATTATCTTGTATTAATATTCTTTCTTTCTTGTCTCATGCACTTGGATTGATAAAATATTGGCAAAATATTTTGAAAAAGAGGACTGATTCATGTGCTCATAAACTACTTTACACTCTCTAGCATGATAATTGAAAAATAGAAGCAATTATGTGTTCTTCCATGCTGCTTTTGGATGCAGCAAATAGCTCAGTGTCTGACATATTGTAGATACTATTGTCAATATTATAAGATTAAAAGAAGTAATAAAGTACAAGTAGTAAATAAATATGTTTTCACATACATATATCCATATATGAAGCCATTGAATATAAAAAACTAGATTCAAAATAAAAAACAATGCATAATTTTATATAAGAGAAATATAATTTTATAGATTAAAATTGTCGTAGCTCTTGTGTTACAGTAAACACTCAACTAACCATGCACAGTGTGTATTCAGTGACGAGATTTTCACATAAATATTACTTTCTCTTTATAAATGATACTAATCATAGATTGTGTTGTTCTGAAAAATGCCATTCATTTTGTCTTAAGGAAATTTAAGTGGTCTATAAAATCAATATAGTTATTAGTTTACAAACTGTTTTATTGAAATGGGAGGAACCTTATCTGTATCAGTGACATATTTCAATGTTTCAATTAAAATTTCCTTATACTCCAAATGTGTCATAAAAACTGGGTATTGAAATTTGTAACCTCATAAAAACACATCTTATCATCTTGCTGTGACCCATACCTTCTTATCTTACAATGTTGCTCATATTAGTTCTGAGCCCCTCTACATGAAATCTTCAGAAAAAATCTCCACAATTATAGCAATATACTGGAGGAAAATAATAAAATGAAAACCCAAACTACATTTAGTGGTAGTCTAATATTGTTAATACAGCATAAGTTAATTAAATGTCACAATAATCTACTATACACCTTGAAGCATAAGCAAAGATGTTTCTGGTCTTTAAATTATTTGAGAGAGGTTCTTAGAGCTTTGGGCAACTGTTCTAGTCAATCAGTCAGTTTTTTTTTTATTCTGGACCCACACACAAATCAACATAAAAGCCTTGCCGAAACTATTAGTCTAAAATCTATTTTGAACACTGACAGACTTTTTTTTTAGGTATTTCTGTCAAATATTTGAAAAAGACATTTTCTTACTTGTTAGTGTTACCTTTAAATGTATTAGTTATAAAGCATATGGAATATCTTTTTCCAATATTTAGCCTCAGGAAAATATTTTATTTATGTAATATGTTCATGGAATGTATTTCAAACAAAGTGAAGTAATCCCTAGTAAATAAACCCTAAGCGATTATAATCCCTCATTACTTTTATGATCACATAGTTGTCCCCAAGGGGCTGTAACTTTCAGAGGAAGACAGCAGGCTAGAATGAGACAATTCAATCGTGGTAGCAAGGAAATTGACTGGGGCAGCATATATCCATGCCATGTAGTACCTGATGAAATGTAAAATGAGTAATAAGAGGATTAAGTGCTTGCTCATTCTTAATCAAATGCTTCGTTGTTTAAGCATTACTTTGACCTCCATAATTCTTTGAAAATTCTAAGTTGCTAAATATTTATTTCATGTTAGTTGAATTTCAGTATTGTAAAAGTGGTATAATTTGTCATCATATCAAATGCCCCATCAAAGCTAACACATATACTTTCTGATAAGATCTGATATTTTACATTTAGTTCCATATGTAGATCTTGATCAGGAATAGTTTATGTGATATTAAATGTTCAGATACATTTCTAATGGATATCATGAATATCAATTATCAAAATGATAAGCCAAGAATCAACCTTTTGATTTTGGCTAGTCTTCACAAATAATCTAAACCTCTCAAGCATATCTTGAAAAGTCTATGTTATCAAACAGAGTAACATGGCAACTTGATAGTTATTTTTATAAGACTGTTTTGTTTTTTTTTTCCAGTGCAGTTTAGTGATACCAGCTATTTTCACACATGAAAAGCTTACAATACTACCTTGGACTTAGAAATAGAATCATACTTGTCTGATGACCTTTGTTAGCACTGAGGAGACTGTGATCTTTGTATCTCAATAGCAGCCTCAAAGCCTCACCCTAGGACTCTGATCCATGGCAAGATGGGACTTGCCAATCTTCCAGTTCTCATTAGCTCAGGAGAAGTAAAATTTTTTCTACATGTTGACTTTTAATTCTAGATGCTCTACCTCCTTGTAGATTCAATTAGGTAAAATGTAGGTATCATTCCAATTCAAATCACCTGCAATACTAGTTAATTAGACTCAGTTATTTAAAAAAATGCTCAAAACTAAGAATTGTTCAGAAGAGTTGTGTCACACGTACTAGTTTGTACACTCTGTGATATCAACTTCAACAAGTCAAAATTCTGTGTTTAACGTAAACTGGGAGTAGAAAACCAGGTATCTGGAATATGAATTAATTAAGGATAGTATTTTTGAAAACCTAAATGAGAGTGAAATTAGGTTTCAATTAACCATCAAGTGGCACAGTACTTTTTAGGTTTAATCACTCCTGGGATTGGCACTATATCCATTGGCTAGTTGCTAGTAAAACAAAGTAAAATCATTCTAAGAAGGAATATTTTACTTAATTCCTCACACAACTCTATCAAAGAGATACCTACAAAGGTAACAGGAATTTCACCTTTTGTTTTCTGGAAGAAAGGAATAATAAACTGAGACATGTAGTATGTAAATATAAAGCAATGTATTCTGTGTACAGAAGAGACTGTTGAAGAGCATAGTCATGTGTAAAAATAAAGAATGAACATGGTTCAAGATTTTGGATGCAGAAATACAGCCCTTGTTTGTACAAGGAGGACACTTGGCTGCTATTAAACATCATATCAACCATCTAAAACGTCTTTCCTGTAGTAAGAAAGAATAGTTCAGATATTTAGGTAAGGACCTGATCTCCCACTGGACAGACCAATTCTCTAACTCCTAGGCCCTGGGGGCACATCTGTGCTCCTCCCCTCAGCCATCCCAGTCCCAGAGACCTGGCAGCAACCTCCTCCCCTGCCCCCTCTCCAGCAATCTCCCAAGGCACCAGCAACCATCTGAACCACATTCACCTATTGAGAGAAGAGTGACCCAGAGCTCCACCTGTACAGATTTAAGGAAGAAATGAGTAGAAGGCAGTATAAGAACACATTCAACAACACAAAGAGAAATATGGCACCACCAGAACTTAGTGATCCTACAATGGCAAAACCTGAATATCCCAATGGAGATGATCCAGAAGAAAACAACCTTAAAAATAACTTTTTGAAGATGATAGGGGCCCTGAAAGAGGAAATGAAAAATTCCCTTAAAGAAATGGAGGAAAACACAAACAAAAAAAATGGGAAAATCCATAAATCTCTTAAAGAAAGCCAAAAAACCCAAGAAAAAACAATCAAACAAGTGAAAGAAACAGTTCAAGACTTGAAACTGAAAGAGAGGCAACAAGGAAAACACAAACCAAGGGAATTCAGGAAAAGGAAAATCTGAGTAAATGAATAGGAACTACAGAGGCAAGCATGACCAACAGAATACAAGACAAGGAAGAGAGAATCTCAGGCATAGAGGATACCATAGAGGAAATAGATTTATCTGTCAAAGAAAATGTTAAATCTAGCAAAATTTTCACACAAAACATCCAGGAAACCTGACACACCATGCTATGACTATTAAGAGGATTGTTTTTAACAGGTGTTTCAAAATTCAAAATTTGTATTATATTCTACCTAATTCATTTTCTCTATTATCTTCTTAGATGAGAACAATCAGAAAACAAGTGTCAGAGAATGGTACCTGACCAAGAAATCTACCAAGAGAATGAAAACTTTCTCATATCTGATAAAATAGACTTCACATCAAAGCTGGGCAGAAGAGATAAAGAAGATTCCTACATATCAATAAAATGAGCAATCTATGAAGACACAAAAATTATTAAAACAAGTCTTAATAACTACAAAAAAAGTCAAGATACTTTCTTGTGCCCTATCAGATCATGATGAAAAAAAAGTAGAAATTAAATGCATGACAATCATTAGAAACCACAGAAATACTTGGAGACTGAATAACACATTTTCAAATGAACAGTAGTTTTTTTGAAGAGATGAAGATTGGCCCCATGACCCTAGTATGTTCAATAAGCTGGGGACAAGAGCTCCCTATTGCAACTGAGTCTAAACATTAACCAATAGTGTCTCCTTAGAGACACCAACACTGCCATAAGGTAACAAACTTTATTTCCACGTCTTCTATAAACAAACCCTTAAATCTTTCAGGTTTCATGCTTTCTAAACCAGGACCATATGGAAAACTTCTGCACATTATCAAGAGTAGCTACCAACTTGGGGTGCATACTTGATCTTCTCTGGACCAGAGTTTTTGTGTACTAAGCTTGGGGAAATACTTCCCAGAAGATTTCAAGTCAATAATCCCAGTCTCCTCTTAAAAACAGCTGATTTTTCTGTCCCAGATAACCAGAAGTAATTGTCCCAGTAAAGCAACAATTTACTTCAGTGGTGCTTGTCTTTTATTAATCACAATTGATTCCTCAGCCCCAGCTGACCATAAAATCAACCATGTTCTTAATTCAAATATATAACACAATCTCCAACACACTCTTTAAGGATTTAAAAACTGCCTCTGAAACATGCAAGGCAAGCTTCCATTGTCTGGATTTCTTTCAACACTCATCTTCCAAAGCGCTCATAAAACAGCCAATTAGCTCTGCATATTCGCTGGCTTCTCTAGACCAAAGTTCCAAACATTTCTACAAACCCCTCCAAAACAACATGGTCAGTTCTGTGACAAAAATTACACTGCCTGGTGTCAATTTCTGTGCTAGTTTTGTTCCTCTTGCTGTGATCAAACACTCACCAAAATAACTCAGAGAGGAGAGTTTATATTTCGAGGTCCCATCCATCCTTTAGGGAAGCCATGGTTGGAACTCAAGTAAAGAACTGACACAGGGACCATGGAAAGATGTTGCTTACTGGTTTTGTCTCCTTAACTCACTCAGCCTGCTTTCTCATATGACCACGGACCACCTTCCCAGAGGTGGCACCACACACAATAGTCTGGGGCACTCCCACATCCATCATCAATCATGAAAATACTCCACAGAAGTGCCTACAGACCAATTTTAGGGAGACTTCTTTTTAATCAAGGCTGCTTCTTCCTAGATGCCCCTAGCTTATGTCGGGTTGACAAAAAAGTAATCAGCATAATCGTATTCATCAAAAATCCTCTCCTTAACTCCCCCACGATTTACCCCACCTGACTTTTCAGCTACTTTATTTTATTCTTTTTTATGAATTTTATAACCCATCATCTCCAATTTGTGCTGCCCACATAGTTCTGGCTGGGGGCCATCCAGTGGAGAGAGATCAACAAGAAAGCATCAACAGTTCTTAGCTTCTCAGTTAGGGGTGGGAGATGATGAACCACTTCTCACTTTCTGCTATCATGACTGACTTAGTTTTGTGCAGGTCTTGTGCAAGCAATCCAAATTTCTTTGGGTTTATGAGTGCGGTAGTCCTGTCATTTGCAGAATAGACTGTTTTGCTCCAGTGGTCCCCATCCTCTGGCTCTTAAAACTCCCTCTTCCCTCTTATGCAAATATATCTGTGTTTTTGGAGAGGGTAAGATGGATATCCCACTTGTGGCTGATCACTCCAAAGTCATTACTGTCTGCACATGGACCAGTTTTGAGTTTCTACACTAATAATCATCCATTGCACGAAGAAACTTTGCAACCTCCTGAAACAATACAGACTTTGCTGCTCATAGTTGCCCATTAAAATATAGTGGTCGGGTTCTATTGCTGAGGACATCACACATATTACCTGAAGTACAGGGAGATATGTTGATATTAATCAGGGGCTTCCTTCATGTTTGCTATCTTTCATAATCCTAGAAGATGTTATAAAGATTTCTGGTGGGGAGGGGAAAACCATCATTGTTCATACCCACCTGTGAATCCTACATACTGCAATAATGATCTGATGGCATGAGATGTCTGTTCTTGGAATGTTGATCTGAACATCATGAAGGCAATCAACCACTTTCTAATTGGGTTTCAAGCCCACTACACATGAGAAATGCATGCCTTGTACTGACAATCTGACCAAGAATTCATTATTGAGGGGCTCACAGGCACCAGAGATGAACCAAATACAATTATTTGCTAAATGGACATGGTATCAAACAGCCTTCTGCCAGGCTTAGCTTTCCCCCCATTGGAGAACTTACCCTGTTGGAGGAGACAATAAGGGATTGGGAGGGGAGGGAAGGGGGAAAGAAGAAAGGGGAATAAGAGAGGGATCTGTGGTTGGTATGTAAAATGAATAAACAAATAAAAATAAAACGTACAAAATAACAAAAAGCCAAAAACCTGTTTTCTTCTTTGCTAAGAGTTGACTTCAGAGCTAAGCTCATGTTTGATAAGGCCTCTGAATCCATGCAACTAGTTCATCTTTTGTCCATGTTTAGTTTCTAAATTCTCAGTGGTTTAATTCTAGACATGTTCAATGCATTATGGTTCCACTATAGATTCTTCCTTGTTAAAGGCAAAAATAATACAATTTTTAATAAATGAATATGTACTTTATATTTCTGAATATATATTCAGTACATTTAATTTTATGTTTGTCACAAGTCACATATTATTAAATAGTATTTGGGAAGAAGTATTTATATGTATTTATAATCACATTAACAATTATAATTGCACATACAGTGGTATATTAAAAGTGATAGATTTGGATTTCATTACAGTAGAGATCACCATTGACTGAAATTTTAATATAATTGAAATTCTGGTAAGACACTTATTTTTCTTCATAATTTATTAAAATATATCATCTAGAGTTATGATTCTATATGAAGATAAATAAGATGAAGTAGTGTTCATATTATAAATTTAGTTAAAATTTTTATAATATGAAATCAGTATTTCATTGAAAGCCGTTGGAAAATAGATATTGGGCTACTGTGAAAGTAATGAGAAATTCACAAACAAAAACTTCAATACAGAGTTTAGTCTTCCCTAGTTGACCTGATTATCATTGGTAAAACTATTTGTGTCTATTTGGAATGTAACCTAAGGACTAGGTTGCACACAACCAGAAGGGCTACTGAAGTGAAAACAGAAACTAGCAGTGATTTTCATCTTTGCCCAGGAAGACATGAATTATCAATATATCAATATGTAAGAGAGTTCAGATGACATCACGTTTACAAGTGAACATCTACTAATTGCACAGAGAGGGAGGTTGCAGAGATACCACAAAGCTTTTAATGGTAGGACTGACCTTTTCCTGTAATCTGCATTTTGGTAAATAAAACAAAGTATTTCTAAACAACAGATCTTGGAGCATAGACTCTACCACCCTATCATGGATGCCAATGGATCTTGAAGCCCTGTTCAGAAAGGTGGAGGATGAACTTGAAAGTTATGGGCTGGCAGAAATCAGTTTAATGATATCCATTCTCTGTTGGAAGAGAAATCTGCCTCTTTCCTAGGGAAACAAAAAAGTATGAATGAGAACTCAACTAGAGCTGAAAAGATGAGAAAGTCATGCTTAAATGGTCTTTCCTTGATGCAGAACATACTATGCATTGAGATGCATGGGCGAATGACAGAGAAATGTGCGTGTATGTGTGTGTGTGTGTGTTTTCCAGGTCAAGATGGCCAACCAGAAGTCTAAACACTTGTTCATTTTACTAACCTAGATGAAAGTATGATACACTAACAAAATAACAGTATATTTCAGTACTTTCTCATTTTCTCATGATACATCTGAATACCTAACAGAAACAATTTCAGTTCGTGTGTGTGTGTGTGTGTGTGTGTGTGTGTGTGTACAGGTGCACATGCCAATATACATATATAATCCAAGGGCTTGAAATGAGGTGTCTTCCTCAATTGCTGTCCATTTTAACTTTTGGGACATGTTCTCTCACGGAATGTGGGGCTCATTAATTCAGCTCGACTGGCCGTCCAACTGAAGCCAATTATTATCCTATCTCAATTCCCACAGTGCTGGGATTAAAGGTACACATTGCTCTGTACAACTTTTTATTTGAGTGCCAGGAATCTAGTCAAACATCAACTCAAACCAACAGAACCATTTCCTTACCTCCTAACAGAAATAGTTTAATGGAGGAATTTAAAAAAAAGAGAGAAGGGATCAGAGAAGAGAGCAGATGAAAGCACAGGAAAGGAGAGAGGGAGAGAGAGTGTTCTATAAAAGCAAATAGCAAAGAATATACCTAAAGCTATTTAATACAAGGAACATGATATCACATGTACACATTTGCAGTTAATCTAAAACATTTATAAAACACATTGGAGGGATATAAATGTGAATATCACAAGAATGAAATCATGGTTAGCCTAATTTTTTTTAAAAAAATTATTTGATAGGAAATCACCAAAAAAACAAATTGAAATATGTTTGGGTATTTGAGGGCAAAGTGAGAATTTTGAAATATGCAATGCTAAAAAATAATTACTTAACAATGATTAATTATTTTATACTGTGTGAGAACAAAATATGTCTGTACTATCATAACCTTAATATCCCAGTTATGTAATGCAGTGGAAAATTATAGCAGAGAAAATTAACATTCCAGGCTTTTTAAGGTCATAAATAATAGCCAATTAAATAAAAGTAAACTACAAGAAAATGGTTGCTAGAGTTGAGAGTAGCAATCAGAAATAGAGAAACAATAGACAAAAAAAAATGAGGATGATAATTAGAAAGACAGCTCAAAGGGTACTTAGACTTAATACAATAGACCAATAGAAATCACAGTCTTTTGATATCTAGTCATCATTTAATCTTAATGATTAAATTGAGAGTTGCCTATTTATGTGGGCATGTCTAGAATTGTATGTATTTATCAAGTGATGGTGGGTAAATCTGTAACAATCACACAGAGTAAAGAAATGTTGAAGTTTATACTGTTTTAATAAAATTAGTTGAAGTATAACAAATTATATAATACCTAACATCATTAATTGTTAAATTGGAAGTTTAAACTCATATCTTTTTGTTTTCCCTTTTTTTGTTTTAGTTTTTTCAAGACAGGGTTTCTCTGTGTAGTTTTGGTGCCTGTCCTGTATCTCACCCTGTAGATCTGGCTGGTCTCAAACACACAGAGATCCGTCTGGCTCTGCCTTCTGAGTGCTGGGATTAAAGGTGTATGCCATTACTGCCCGGCTTTGTTTTCCCTTATATTTAATGAGACTTTGAGCTATTTTTAATTTTGTCACCATTATCAATAGACTTATGACTTGTATGGCAATAAAAAAAATCATTAAATTGTTTTAATTTATTCAGTCTATAAAAATTGCAATTGTGTGATTATCTAAATCTAAAGTAGAATTATAATTTTTGTAAAGCTATACACTGTAGGTAGAATTATTGTAAAAGTATTATTTTTATTTATTTAAAAATACTCATGAGGATGTGGAATGATTGGTCAGTGGTTAAGCCCACTTACTAGTCTTTTAGAGGACCTGATTCTGTTTTCTATAATATGTTGTTTAGCTCATTACTTTACATAACTCCAGTTCCAGGAGATATGATTCCTTCTTTCTGGCCTCAGGGGGGCATATATATGCATAAGGTACATATACATACTAGCATATTCACAGATATACCCATTAAATAATAAGTAATAGAATATATTTCATATACATACATACATAGGCTATAACTATGCCCATCAAACAAACTTGCTTGTCACCAGTACTAATGACCTGAATTCAATTCCCAGGACATTCAAGATGGAAGAAGAGAACTTACATCCTCAAGTTACCTTTTGACTACCACATATACACTTAGACATACCAAAATAAATGTGATCGTTTATGAAATTTTAAATCAAAATGTGCTCATTAAAAATAAAGAAACAATTTGAGCTACATATTGAGACTATTGTTTAAAGAATCAAGACGAAGCTGGGTGGTGGTGGCGGCAGCGGCGGCGGCGGCGGCGGCGGCGGTGAACGCCTTTAATCCCAGCACTCGGAAGGCAGAGGCAGGTGGATCTTTGTGAGTTCAAGGCCAGCCTGGTCTACAGAGCGAGATCCAGGAAAGGCGCAAAGCTACACAGAGAAACCCTGTCTTGAAAAATCAAAAAAAAAAAAAAAAGAAGACAAATAAGTAAATGATGGAATAAATTACCAAGATCAACAATTAGCAAAATATCACTATGAATCATTTATGCATTCTAAAGTCAATAAAAGATTTATAATGATGACTCCTAAGAAGCATAATAATTGAAATAGATAACTTGACCAAACTTACATGAAAGAGATGACTTGATAATTAGAGACACTCTTTACCCTGAGCAGTTCATCTCACTTACTATCACAGGTGATATTTTATCTGAATATTTACAAAAGAAGTAATGCTATTTTACTGAACTAAGAAAGAACTAAGAGAGAGGAAAACAAATAATGATTCTGAACACATCTTTTTCAGTGTGCAGGACTCTACCAACTCCTTTCCGCTCACCATGTTCCAAATCCTTCCCAACTTCTAGCAATTACCATTTGACAATCAAAATGACATATTTTAAACTTTCACATATGAGAGAGAACATGCAGTACTTTTCTTTCTGTGTCTGGTATATTCAATTAACATAATGTCCCCCAGTTCATCCATTTTGCTACAAATGAGAGGATATCATTCTTTTTTATGGCTGAATAAATTTTAATGAGGACACAAAACTTTTATTTTTAATGAGAATCACTAAAAAGTCTTGATGAAATGGACTTCATTAAGATTTTGAATTTATGTTCATGCATAGACACTATACTATTAAGGAATAGAAAAAGAATCCAGGAATGATAGTGTACACTTAAAATCCCAGTATTCAAGACACTGAGGAGGAAGATTGTGAGTAGGAAACCATCCTAGAATATATAAAGGATCTTATCCCAAAGTTGAATAATTGAATTATATGACAAACTAAATAAATCAGAAAAGTATTAATATGCATAAGCCAAATGAAATAAAAAATGATACACAAATCTAAATATTTACCCAAGCAGGCATTTGGGATTTTAATAGACCTTACAAGTGACAATGCCAGTTTTCTATGAGAGAGGTAGTTACTACGGCAATAGTGGTTTGACTATTATTGGGATAGTCAAGTGATTTCTTATTGGATCTGAGACCCAGTCCAGAGGAATATTCCTTTCCAGGACTATATGTCTTATTAAAGATTCATTGTTTGGGATGCTATAGACATGAGGAGTTAATCTACTACTTCTGTTTCCATAAATGGACAAGTAGTCAAACTACCTCTTAAAATTTATTGTAGTACCCATAAATGGGAGAAAATACTCACCTTTGATCAAAAATGTTTCTTTTTGCAGTAAGAACAGTTAATGGAGATAATCTTGGTTAGTCAAGGCACTGGAAACAAATTAATTTTGAATGTTTACCAAACAATCTACTCTAAACTTAGAGAATGTCTTAGAGGTAGAAATGAAGAGTTTAAGAAACAAAGGATAAGAGAGAGAACTGTGATATGTTACCTTAGGTGTGTGATGTATTTAAGTCATTCATGAAATAACATCTGTGGATGTCTGTATAGCAGCCACACATGACCAGTCTGGTAAATATTCAGCTAAAGGTTATGGAGAGACTCATAAGACCCTACAAGCACCCACAGGAGGCATTGGCAATTGAGAGTCACAGGAGGATGGATAGAATGTCATTATCTTCAGTAACATAGCTGTTGTTAAGATAATCATGCTCAGATGGGTAGAATCACCCCCATGAACATGCAACAGGCCCTGGATAAACACAATGGACCAAAAAACAAAAGGAAAGCAATAAAGGCATGAAAATGGGATGAGGACTTGACAAGAAGAAAGGAGTTGATTGGTATTGTGGGAGGAGGATAGGGGGAGGTTCAGGAATGGTGTATACTGATTATATTATTTACATATATGAAAATGTCAAATAATAAATTTTAAAAATCAGGTAAACAAATGGAATGGTCATTTCAGATCACTTTACTCAATGACCCATATTGATTTAAATTATTATTATCATAAAAGTCAAAGTGAAACTCCATTTAGTTTTGCTACATGCCTTCTTCTGGAGACAGAAATAAATACTAGCAAAGGTGTTATGTAGGACCTGAATTTGAAAATTTCCTACATGATGATAGCCTTTGAGTTGTTATAATCATTGTTGAAATGGCTTCTGATATTTTGTATAGCTAAATATGAAGTTATGAAAATTTAAGCAATTGGATTGCCATGGCTCTATGGAAGGAAAATTGGGGAGAACCCTTGAGACTATTCATGGAAAAGCATGTGTGTTCATTATTATCCTGGATTCAGAACTCAGATGTGTATCAGCAGCACTATGAACAAACAGACTTTGGACTACTACAAAGCTTCAAAGAGTAGCCAGATGATGCTACCTCAAAACAGAAAAGGCACTCACAGAGTATTGAACCAAGGAAGGTAGAAAACAGAGAATATACTGTGCATTTTCTATCTATGTGAAATGTATGAAGAAGGGCAGTGATAGTAATGTCGTTCATGAGAGTAATCCTATGTGAAGACCTTGTCTTGGTCTTGTGTATGTTTATGTATGTCCTATTAGGAAAAAAAGACCTAAAACCACGCTAGGTTGTATACTGATTTGATTCAACACTGTGTCCAATAATAAGGCAAAAATCGTGTTTTTCAGAAAGTTTATGTGTTATTTTAGTAATAATCACTTTTGATTAATTAATGAGATTTTTCTATAAGGAACCACTTCCTTAAGGGTGTGAGTTCTCCAGTGAGAGGAGAGGTGAGACCTATGTAGTAAACCTTTTTTGTGTTTAAAGTGTCTTCTCACTTTTGTTTCTACTGGACGTTTTTGTAGTTGTTAATTTGTGGCACTTTTCATTCACTAGCACACATTTCTTCTGATTTAGAAATTTCAAAATGAGATTGAGAACAAATATTTGGCAAAATTAAACTGGAAATATATTCAGATCCTATGAGTATCCAAGTGTTCCATTATGCAGATGGGTACTGATAGTAATTTTTTCATAAAGCAAGCCAATTACAGTGCAAAGAAAATATGCAAATATTACAGTAAAAAGAAAATACGAGTGTAGTTTGGGGATCTGTATTTCATGTTTATTTTGCTATTATGACAATCTATAAAATGAATATCTTAGTTTGCTAAACTGATTAACAATAGTCTTTGGCATACTTTGGCTCAAACTCTGTGTGCACGAATGATTTGCTTGAATGAAGTACTGGTGAAGAAATGGACTCTTTAGATTTACTATTTAAATTACTGACCTGGAGCACTGTAGAACTTATGAATGCTGAAAAATAAATACTGAAAGCATAGCACTTAATCAAATATCACTCTTTTTCCACACTTAACAAAACATTTTGCTTCCTTACAATATTATTTCTCATAAAGGCAAAACCAGGTTCTATTTCATTAATCCTCTGAAAATAATTTTGAATCAATAATACATTCTGGAAAACAGTGAAAACATACAGCTTTTTTATGAGTTCTGTAATGAATACCTAAACTTTATAATGGGCAAGAAAGCAGGTACTCATCTGATCATGCATTTGTGCTCACTATCACCCACAGAAATATTATCATCAGGTATTTTGTATTACTAGATGGTTTATGATGGGACCAGGCTAGAGAGTTTTCTAGAGAAATATGAAGCAGAGTGAAGGACAGACCTAGTTTTGAGGAATGTCTATCTTCTCTTTCAACCTTTCTGTATTGAAAAATTGTTTGCTATTACCACACTATCTCATTGTATCCAGTTGTTACCTACCAGGAAGTTGAAAGAGGTAAACAGAGAATGATAATTGATCCAACAAAGACTGTCTTTAACTGGTGCTATTTTGCTAGCATATAGTTTACAGAATAGCAAACTAACAAACAACAAACTTTTTATACTAAAAAAAATTCCAATAGATATATGAAAATATTTGCAAATAGATGATGGGAGGAAATAGTGAGCAAAATAGAGCTTCCAAATATTAGTGTGTCTGTACCTTATAGTGAAATTACATTTTTTTTCAAAATATACTGTTTATGGTAATCACCCTGGAATTATCATAAGCAAGTAGCTGTTTCATGCTCAAAAATAGGGAGGAGTAGACAAAAAACACATTATTTTGTGCATTGTGTGTAAAAATTCACTAAGTTTACAGAACTTTTAGAGATCATTTTTCTGTTTTTTGAATACAAGTTACTTACTTCAGAGTTAAACTGATGTACAATTTGTGCTCATATGACCATGTTAAGTGATTTTTGCTTTATAAAATCATCATTATATCAGCTAGTAATTGAAATGGTAATCAGCATAGTTTGAAAAATTCACATTATATCGTATTTTCTTAAAAGAGATGGAATAAGTCTTACTCTACAGTGGGTTTCTTGTTATTCTTTTGTTTTGGTGTTCAAAGTAGCAAGGCTGACACATTGATTATTTTTTATAATTGTGTTTTCAAGTCAAGAAAATGGTGTGAAAACATACAGATAGCTCACTGTATCTCATCATGTACACACGAGCTATTAGATCTCAATATATGTATGTTTACTACTGTGTGTATTGAAGTTACAGCATATAGCATGTGGAATAATGGTCTTCGGACGCATTGCCTGTCTAATTTAGGAGGCATGAGGAATCTCTAGGATTATCTTTATTTTTTCTGTTACCTTCAATGAGACAAAGTTGTGAACATTTGAGAGCTAGTCTCTGAGATACATACATTGTGGAAATTATCACTAAATGTGGATAATGTTTTCTGGGCCCTTGAAACTCAAGTTGGATTTATGTGTACTATAATCTCTTCTTAAATGTATTCTGGCTGTGACCTTATATACATCTCTTTTCATTACTACATCAAAATACCTAAAATTGAATCTATGTATTAAGACAGAAATTTATTTCATTTAAGATATTCAAGGGTATGATACCAGCATACTTTGTCTCTGGTGAAGGAATCAAAGCAGATAGTATCATAATGGTGGTCCTATACACAAGAGAAAGATAACCTCATAAATAGAAGGAGAACAATTCTTCTCTCATAACAGCTTACTCTCCTGAGCACTAACAGTCTGTGAAGAACTATTCACTCTTTCTCAAGGACTGTGACCTCAATGAGAAAGTGATCTTGCAGTCTCTATTTAGAGATCTCACAGACTACAGCTTCATAAAGGGCCTGGACTTCCAACACAAGATATTAGAAAAGAAGCCATGTATAAACCATAGTGTGTGTGTGTGTGTGTGTGTGTGTGTGTGTGTGTGTGTGTGTGTGTGTTTATCTGGGGCAGGGAGATTTATATTCACACACATGCAAAATATTATATAGTGATTCACAGAAGTAGTGAATTATAAAGAGAAGCAGATACAATGCATCCTAATTTCAGATTCAGAATATGGATATAAGAAAGGGTTTCAGCTATAAAACATAGTCCTCAAACTAAAGGGACTTACAGGTGATAGAAAATCAGGTCCTATTATTAGATCATATATAGATCTAAGAAATGAGTGGCAAGAATAAAAAGCACAGACCATCATTTCACTGTTCAGTACCAGAAACTTGTAACACATGTTGAATTGATAGAAAAATATTGTTAGGTGTTATAACATAAAAAAATAACGCATCATAAACATATAGAGATTACTGACAGATACACAGAGATGCTCCTTACCTTATACTAAGTCCCATCCAAAAAAGATGTCATAAATATAAGTAAAAGGTAATGTATTTGTCTAAGATATTAAGTATCATATTTGAGGAAATAGTGAACTGTAGATCATGAGCTGTTTAATCACATGCACATGGTATTTTAGCAGCTTGCTGAGAGACAAAGCCCAGTATTGTGAGACAGTATCCTACAACATGGTGCTAACACAAGAAAAGATGATAACTCAAATGTGAATCAGTTTCTACTGAATGCACATCTCTTTTATAACTTCTTGCAGTAAATAATCATTATAAACTGAATTATCTCATTTGATGGATCTTGTTGAACAATTCTCTCTTCAGCAGAAAAAGAACTATAATCACTGAGGACATGGGATGGATAAATGATATCTTGGTCTTGTACTATTTTAAATATTACTAACTTTATATTAAGCACATCTGGATTATTTAATGTGATTTAGAATACGTAAGGTCAGCTGATTTAGAAATATTAAATTTGAAATGTTATTTTATAACAGGGTTGCATAACTGATTATATAAGTAGAAATGAAGAACTTTGGATATAGCAATGTACATTAAGGAAAGAGAAGGGAGAATGATGTAATTATATGATAATCTCAAAGGTGAAAGAAATTTTTTTAAAAAAAAGATCCATGGACATGATCAAAATAATCATGTGATAATTTTTAAATTAAAATAGTAATAAAAATAATTCAGCTTGATCTATGAAATGTTTTGTGATATCTTTTACTGTACCAAACTCATGACCGTTTATATTTCTCAGCCACTACTGTTAATGAATCAGACCACTGTAATCACTTCCTTACACCATCCATGCTTTCTTAGAGCTTGTACTTTCTATTAATCCCTAGAATTTTAAAACATTTTAAAATAAAGAAATCCTACTACCCATCATTGGAAACCCTTTAATCTTTTTACAAATACATTTTAATTAAAATATAATTATAAAACTCCCCCCTTTCTCTTTGCTCCCTCCAGCCTCTCCTATTTCTCCCCATCTGGCTTTCAAATCCCTTTTTCATTAATGTTGACACATGATAGATAGATAGATAGATAGATAGATAGATAGATAGATAGACAGATAGATTAGATAGATAGATAGATAGATAGATAGATAGATAGATAGATAGATAGAGATATGTATGGATATAGGTAGAGTTGATATAGATATAGATGAGTGTGTTTCTCTTTTCATGTATATACTTTCAGGGATGACCATTTTCCCCTTTGAATTGGGTAACCAATTAGGAGGTTCATCCCTAGGACAGGTTATTTCTTCCTCTCTTGGCAGTCATTACTTGTAGTTCTTTGTCTATGGTGGGAACTAGTAAGACTTTTCCTTATTTTATATTAGCATGTCTCTTGATTCTATGGTTGTTCAGGTCTTAGTTATGTAGCCATTTATAAGAAAGACAGTCTCACAGCAGACTTCTTGGTATTCTGGCTCTTAAAATAGTACTTCGCCGCTTCCATAATATTCCCCAAGCCATAGATGTTGGATGATGATGCTGGTGTATGTATCCATTGGATCTGGGTTCTCCACAATCTATGAGCCTTGATTATGTGCAGTTAGTTTTCAGTGATGAACTCCATTATCTTTTCATAAAGAGTAGTTTTTTTGTTGAGGAGTTGTAACTACACTTATCAGTGGGTGTAAGGATAAGTTTTAGAATGTAGTTAGGGATTGCATTGGTTTATCAAAGTGGCAATGATAGATCTTCTTCTCAGGTTCATGACCTCAATAGCCAGGCAAGTTTGCTTAGGTTCTAGTACCAGGCGTGATTTCCTTTCTGTTGAGTGGCCTTAAGTACACTTAAACAGATGTTGGTTAACATTAACACGTGAGTGTCACTTATGGTACATTTATGTTATGTGGTCGTTGCTGTAGTTCACTTGTCACAGCTAGGTGGGACCATTAATGGCTTTCCTTCCATGACAGCTTCAATAGTGTTTTCTGGTGCTCTGGAAGATAGACCACAGGAAGGAGGCTTTTATGTAAGATATAGCCTAAAAACTTTTAACCTTAATTTTCATACAGCAACATCATCAGTGAGCAAGGTATCAAACTGTTCTAATGAATACAAAGAAAATTGATAAACTGCTTATGTCTTATGAGAGTAGTCATGAGATTTTTAAAAGTGAACTCAATTAACAGTTGTGGCTTTCAAAGATACAGCATTTTTTGGTTTTGTAATTAGAGTGTATGACATTAATTAACTGATTGCATTGATACCAAGTTTCACTTGGTAATGGGACACTTTGCAAGAGAATTCAAATTTCTATTTATCATTCCATATATGAATCTCTCACATTGTATTCATTTGCCCATTAGAAAAATGCTATTATTTTGGGGGGAGAGTGATTAGTTTGATAAAACGTGAACCTATTTAGTGTCATTGTTCAATAAATAATTAATATTATCAACTTAATATAAAAAATAACCCAGCCTATCTCTTTTTTTTTTCAAAACAAACATGAACCTGAATGACAAATTGCCTGTTCTGAGCTCAAAGTTATGGTTATCCATACTAGATAATTAAGAAGAGTTCATTATATATTTATTTCAGATCAACCTATTCTTTATAGAATAAGAAACAAACTCCTCCCTTCATTAGCTATGAATGCTTCAATTTGTGTAAACACTATTCCCTTCTTTATTTAAGGGAGTACAACTATTTACATAATAAATTGCAAACTACATCTCATTAAAATATATTAACTTGTTTTTTCAAGGAAAATATATTTCTGTTACAAAGACAAATGACAGTATTAATCAAGTTTCTTAGGAGTTTTCTTTGAAGTATTTTTCTTCTATTATGTTGAAATTTTTAAATACTTATCTTGGGCTACAAATATGTAATTAATGAACTATCTGAGTCACTATATCTTTAAAAACTCCACAGAGGGTTGTTGAAATTGCTCAGTGGCTAATAACACTTGCTAGATAATCTTGAGGACCTGAGTTCCAATAACTAACAAAAGCTGGGAATGGTTGCATGTACCTATATCACAGTACTTGGGCACTGAGACAGCTAGATCCAGGAAGCTCAGTGGCAAGCTCACTGGGCACAATAAAATCTTCAGAGACTGTCTGAAGCGGATAGGCAAAGATTGAAATAGAAATCAACAACACTCTTCTTTGCCCTCCACATGTGTAAGTTTATGTACACACACATAAACACACACATACTCACACCCACACAAACATACACACATTTCACATGTATTTTAATAGAACTTAAGTGTGCTGTTGAATTGACATTATAAACATAGTATACAGACTAATGTTTTTTGTTAATTTTTGTTTGTAGAGATACCATGCGAGTTTTGGGTCAACATTTGATTTATCTTGATTATCCTGACACCACATAAGCTCACATGTTCACTGGTCATGCCATAGTCTGAGCCACGGAGTATTCAAACAAAACAGTTCAGAATTAGGTGATTTGTGAAAATATTTCAAATCAGAGTTCCTCTAGAAACAGTTTTAAAGTCAATTTTTCCTAAGCAATTTTGATAGAGAAAATATTCTTTGAGATTTCATTTTGTGTTCCATTTGGGGAAAAATATAAAATATACAAATATAGATTGTGTATGTAGCAATAACTTTTATATGTTACTGACATATTTTTCTTGTAGTATTTACTTTGGTATTTACACTGTAGCTAATACAAACAAGCTGGCAATAGATGATCTGAGATGGATTTAATATGAAAATTATAACAGCTGTGCCAAGAAAATCAAAATGAAATTAAAGGACACTGCTCTGCTGATGCCTTCCAATTTGTTCAAACAGAGAGTCTCTGAAGTACAGACTATAAAATCACATAATAAAGCACTGATAGAAATTATCAAATGCTAAGCAGTAACTTTATCAAATTCTGTATAAATGTCTATGTCATGTCCTAATAATAGATAATATTTTTGAAAGTCTTATTATGGCTAGTACATGGAATAATTACAGTGATTATCATATGTTACTAGTTGACTTGATTTTTTATAATATTCCCTGGAGGTATTCATTTTCCAACACTACAAAAAGTCAGAAAATTAGGCATTAGGATGAAGTAACACAGTTGAAGGGTAGGGCCTATAATATTTTCCTTAATGCTATGCATATACATATATGTAGTTATCCTTCTATGTCCATGGAATCCTTATCTGCAGGTTTCAGTAGCCCTGATATCCATTTGTGTCTCTTTCTGTGTGTGTGTGTGTGTGTGTGTGGGTGTGTGTGTGTGTGTGTGTGTGTGTGTGTGTGTGTGTGTGTTGTAAACAGTGCACACAATTCTGATCTTGTCAATTTTCTCTAAAAGGTATTATTTAAATTTTATTGTAAGTAACTTAGATACAATTTATAATATACATGAGATAAGTGTAAATTTCATCTTGTCTATGTGACTGGAGAATCCTTAAATTCAATATCTGAAGGGTCCTGAAACCAGTCCATGGGAAACTGAGCAAGAGACAACTATATTTCATCTTATCCAGTATTTATAATCTATGTAGTAATGTTCAATCACACTCAGAGCTAATAATTAGTACAGCATATTTATTAGTTGCCCTTATAAAAAATTATCATTGCTCAAGAATTTTTAAGAACAGAATTCGTGGTGCTTGCTTCAGAGTGGAACAGTCACAAATGAGGGTGGAAGGATTGTTCATATTCACATTTTTGTCAATATCCGACCATTCAACAAACGGTATTGAAGAAGCCAGTGACTATTTACTCTTTTGTATTGAAAAAGCTGGAAATAATGAAAGTTAAATTTCAAAGGGGATCTTTTGCGTTGAACTTAAAGACAATATAGAAGCCTCATAGACTTCGTTTTACTTGTTATCAGTTAAGTAAACACTACATTTTCATTTTATCTACAATTTCTTTGAAATCCTTATGGTGTATATAAATACTTCATTCTACTCCTATAAGCATTCATAGTATCAGTAGTTCCAATCACAGAGGAGCTTCCACATAAACATGTGTGCTCTAATTATAACTAAAGGATCTGATATCAAATTATAAGTAATATTTATTTAAATAGAATTAGATAACTCATCTGGGCCTCCCTTTTCATTGTGCACTTAATTATAGCAAAGGAATATGAAGACACCAATATAAAGTGGCAACGAACTCTGCAAGTCTATTTTGTTATTTCAGACAACTAAATACGTTTTGCAATCACAGAAGAGATATTAGTTCAGAAAAGATATGCCCTCTTAAAAAGCCAATTTGTCTTTCTGAGTCTGGGTTACCATGGTATGTACTTACTCATAGGTAGATACTAGATGTAAAACAAAGGATGACTAGACTGCTACTCACAACTCCAGGGAGACTACCTAGTAAAGAGGACCCTAAGAAAGACACAGGGATCGCCAACGACAGAGAAATGGATGAGATCTACATGAGCAAACTGGTCTTGATGGGGGGTTAATGAAGGGCAAGGGTTGGGGGAAAGAGAGCTAAGGGGAGCAGGAGATCCCAGCTGGATCAAGAACAAAGAGGGAGAACAAGGAAAGAGAGACCATGATAAGTGAAGACCTCATGGGAATAGAAAGAAGCAAAGTGCTAGAGAGGTCCCCAGAAATCCACAAAGATACCTCCACAATAGACTACTGGCAATGGTCAAGAGAAAGCCCGAACCACTCTGGTGATCGGATGTCCAAACACCCTAAATGTCTTGGTAGAACTCTCATCCAATGACTGATGGAAGCAGATGCAGAGATCCACAGCCAGGCCCCAGGTGGAGCTCCGGGAGTCCCATTGGCAAGAAACAGGAGAGATTGTATGAGCGAGAATTGTTGAGACCAAGGTTGGATAAAGCACAGGGACAAATAGCCACACTAGTGGAAACACATGAACTATGAACCAATAGCTGAGGAGCCCCCAACTGGAACAGGCCATCTGGATAAGTGAGACAGTTGATTAGTTTGAACTGCTTGGGAGGCCCCCAGGCAGTGGGACTGGGACCTGTCCTTAGTACACGAGCTGACTTTTTGGAGCCTGGGGCCTATGCTGGGACACTGCTCAGCCTGGGTGAAGGGAGGAGGGGACTGGACCTGCCTCCACTGAATCTACCAGGCTGAGCTGAATCCCCAGGGGAGTCCTTGCCCTGGAGGAGATGGGAATGGGGGGTGGATTGGGGGGAGTGCAGGGGGGTGCAGGAGGAGGGAGGACAGGGAATCTGTGACTGATATGTAAAATTAAATTAAATTATAAAATTTAAAAAATAATAATAATAAAAAAACCAATTTGTGTTAGAAGACATTACAGGTACTTGTCATTTAATGCCATGTTCATCTCAAAACCTGAATACTCATTAATCATAATTCATAATAATATACTCAAAAGGTAAAGCACAAATGACATATTCATAACTTAATATGTATATACTAAATTTATCCTCTAGCTATTTTGCAGAAGAATATTCAATTGCTACTCATCAACAGAAAGAGGCACATAGAAATTTTAGTAAAATGTAGTATTATGAAATATTAAATGTGACTTTGTCGTAAAAAAAGTTTTTGACGCTCCAAAAAACTACAGAAACTAAGTAAGGAATGCTGAAAACAGAAACAAATAGTCTTCACTGAAGAACATACTGATTGGTTTTCCAATATGAAATGTTCAACCCTGAATACATACATTCAAGTAGCCTTATACTGACTGAGTAGGATATATATATATATTTGAATATATATGCATGTGTGCATATATATGTGTGTTACAATAATTGATGAAAAAAGATGCCATGAATTTCAAAGAGAGCAAGAAAGAATGTATGGGACGGCTTGGAGGGTAGAAAGGGAAGGGAAATGATGTAACTATATTTAAAATATCAAAGTAATAAAGAACTGATTTTTTAAAAATGAAATAATAAAGTCCTTGGCTCAGTTCCTAAGTTTGGCATTATACATGAGGCTGCACAGAGGCATGCATTCAGTGGTTACTTGATAAAAGTAAACCACTAATGCTTAGCATGAATTTTGTAGATGTATGGTTTGTTTTTTCAGATAAATATCTACATTAGAAACAAAAACTTATTCCATAATAAATGAAAATTTTCACAAAGCTTCCTTATAGCCCTTTTCCTTAAACTAATTATTTTCTCCACTTTATCTCAGAATACTTGAAATAAACTCCTTAAACAATCAATAGTGAAGAATTCCAACAGCCTGTCTCTTCATTATACACTTGCAGTTGCATAAGAGACAAAGTCCATTTAAACACTGACAGTTGTTTGAAAATAGCTCATAGTCCATTTAAAGCAAGTAAGATTGAGTGCCAGTTTATTTCTCTCTAACCAATACTCAGGGAGACATAGTAGCTTTATTTTTACTTAGTTGCCTTTTATTGCTTAAATTTCACAGGGTATTTTATCATGTGTAACATGTCCACCTATTAGAAACAATCATTCAGAGGAAGACAGAGATGGAGCACATGATTTTGAGAGGTATTATTTGTGAACAAGTGATCCATGCGAAGCAATCAAAATATTTTATCCAGTTCTTGTAAAGTTATTGTTTCTTTGGCAGAATAATTTTCTGTTAAAATATAGAACTGATGCTTGTTTCTGTAGTTACAATGGGCTGCCCCTCAAGGCTGAAGAATATGGGCTTTAAACTGCTTCTTGTTCCCACTGAGTTTTAACATGTAAGTGACTTTATTCATGGAAGCTTATTAAAGAAGTCTGGTAACTGTGGAGCACATAGTGCATGACTTTCACTGTAGTCTTTAAACAATATGAGGGTCCTTAAATAATGTTTAGATTATTTCCAAAGTATTCATAATAATTGCTAATTCCTATTAATCCTCTCTCTGTGTCTGCCAAATTCCAGATGAATATTTTATAATAGTTTTTTGTGCTGTTACCTGATTAAATGTTAACAGTTCTTTATTTCATAAATATATTACAAAAAGTGATGTCAATCAATTTATTTGGGGGGCACACATTGGATTCTGGATGTGTTTTGTGTGTTTTGTTTCTGTACCTTCTGTTGCCTTTTTTTTTTTTATGAGAAGGGAGTGCTTCATTTTCCTCTGATCCCAAGTCTTGAGTAGCTATTGTACATCATAAAATTGAAAAACTTTTGATGGCTATACCTCAGATTCATTTTCCCATATAGAGGAAAACAGCATGGCCCCACCCCACCCCCTTCATTCTTCCTTGTTTCAGATAAAAGGTGAGATTCAGCTAGGGAGCTGGGACAGCTTCTGCTAAATTAGTAGGCAACAGCATGAGGAAAACAACCACAGAACACTGGCCCAGGACTCAATGGACAGCACAACTGGCTTTACCTGGTTATCTGATTTGACTGCTCTTTTGTAAGCACCTATTTTTGGTTTTGTTATTGTTTTGTTTGATTTTCTATGAGACAGCCAGAGGCATCTGTCATTTGCAGTGCTGTAGAATTAGAAGCATCCGCACATCTCCTAGGTGAACATTGGTTATGGTTATCATCACGAGCTCAGGTACCATAGAGGCAATGCATACTCAGGCTTACTGGCTCTGAGGACAAGTGGGAAGGGTTGGATGACTTGTTGTGTGTTCAGGAACAGACTGTGGCTGCTGCTCTCAGTGTATGATAGGGTTGTCCTTGCAAGGAATAAGTCTTCATTTATATGTAGGGAGGAATTTTTACCTAGTGGCCTGAACTTTGGATGAAGGCAAGTAACAGGACACGAATAAGCTGCAGACAGCTAAAACCCCTCTCTACTTTCTTGTAAGAGCATGTTCTAGGAGTGCCTGCCCTCACCCTAGATTCTGTCCCTGGGCGCCAGCCACCCCTGGCAAGACCTGCGCACCTTGGCCCCAAGTTC
>CABHPP010113963.1:7437-40533 GCA_902168425.1 Peromyscus attwateri
TGTGTGTGTGTGTGTGTGTGTGTGTGTGTGTGTGTGTGTGTGTGTGTATGGGGGGGTCTGTGCCTCGGAATACCCTCCTCCCAGGCATATTTGACACGTGTTTCCGCCTCTCCCGGCATGGGCTCCCGCGGTTGCTATTTATAACCTTTAAGAGCTCCTGCCGACTGCAAAGTTTTCTTAAACTCAAAATATCACTGAGGTCCTGGGCACGCGTTCCAGAGGCCTCGGGGCACTGTGGTTTGAAGGGAGGAGGGGGCCGTGGAAGGAGGAGGTATGAACTCAGACCCCGGGTACTTGCTGAGGGCTGTGACAGGGACCTGGGTGAGGAACCCTAGTCTTGATACTCTGGCCTGCTCTTGGTCAGAGGGATCCTCTATGTGGGTGGTCCTTGGCCATGCTGGGCCATTTGATGTCTTCTGGGCTCTCTCTGGGACTGCTTCCTGTCATCCCAAATGCCTCAGTGGACACCATCTGGGTCAAGGCCATGAATTGGTAAATCCTGGGGGCATCTCTGAGGCTGGGATCAGGACTGCATCTGCCCGTCTGGAGCAGAGATGTGTCTGCCTGGCTGCCCAGCAGCAGAGCCAGCAGCAGGCATCATTGGCTGAACTATGCAGAGAGAAGCAGCACTTTGAGAAAGTTTCTAAAACTGTGTGTGTGTGTGTGTGTGCAAGAGAGAGAGAGAGACAGAGAGAGAGACAGAGAGACAGAGACAGAGAGACTGCCTTGTAGGTGGCATCAGAGATGCCAGGAGAGAGGAGAGAGGTAGCTCAGTGGTTAAGAGAGCTACCAGGAGAGTAACTAATCATGGCTCAGATACTACCCTGAAGTTACAGCTGGAGGGGCCATCAGCAGCAGCAGGGCCAGATTCAGCCAGGGCAGGGCAGGATACTGCTGGAAGGTACACACTGCAGGTTCGGCCTGGCCTGGCTAAGGCGTTGTTGCTGCGGTCCCTCAGCCTCCCCTGGTGTAGATGAAAAGCCCATTTCCCACTCAGCCGTGCACTCCTGTTGGAGGCCTCCACGGCCCTGCTGCACTCTTTTCCTCCCCTGTTTCCTGTGCCAGAACGGGGGACACAGAAGCAGGGAACCAGCACTCTGTCATTGGGGCCACTCCTGCAAGCAGTACCCTTGCTTGACCCCCCCCCCCCCCCCCCCCCGCCCTCCCCCTTCTTCCAGCCCAAGGAGCAGAACTGGTTCTAAGATGACTCCTTATTTATTGTCTAGGTCAAGCACAGCTGTAGAGGGTTCCTTGGGACAGAGAGGGACAAGGACGTATGCTGGACTGGGCTCAGACTCCAGACTCTGAGAAGGAAGCAGATGTGGTCCCTAAAGCATCCATGAGCCCCGGGCCTCTGCCTTACTCTGTAGGCTAACTTGTCCTGTCCCTTCTCCTGTGTACACTTCCAATGCCTCCTCGTCTCAGAAACCTTTCAGGGTTTGCAGCCTGGCCCCAGCAAAGCAAGATCTACACATCCTGGTTCTTAGCTAGGGCTTTTATTTGGCGGTACTAGGGGTGAATCCAAACTTTCCAGTATACAGCATATTCCTGCCTAACTTCAGCGTCAGCCCCCGGGACAGGCTCATCGCCCTGGCCTCAAGGATGGCATAGATAACTGGTAAAGCTTTGGACTCCCAGCATTCTGCTTGGCTCGTCCCTTTGCCGCCCAGTTGCTCTGAGGAGGGGCCTCCACTCTGAGCCTTGCTTTCTTCAAGAGGAGGGGGACAGATCCCAGGATTTCAGAAAGCTTCTCCAATGCCTCAGGTCAAGTCTCCTTAGAAAGTTCTCTTCCAGGGAGCCTCCTGATACTGACTCCACCCAATGGCAGGTCCTCAGAGGGCCAGGGAGCAGCCCATGGGACAAGTTGTGAAATGGGAGGACCATAGCTAGGGAGCCCTCGGGGTGGAAGAGAGGCCCCACGCTAGCCTTAGTCCAGCCGTCCCTGAAAGGGATGACAGAGGTGGGAAGAGTGGCATGCTTTCTCTCTGGACCTCAAAGTCAGGAAAAAGAACCTGGAGGCAGCAGAGACCACTGGCAGCCATGATGACCTCTATCTTTTACATATATATATTATATTATATATTATATAATTTTTGTGTCTGTGTTAGTATGCGTTCATGAATGCAAGTGCCTTTGGAGGCCAGAAGAGGAGGTCGGCTTCCCGGGAGCTAGCTACTGTTGCTTGTCTCCAGCATGTGGGTGCTGGTAACAGAACTCCAGTCCTCTACAAGAGCAGCAAGTGCTTTTAACCACTGATCCCTTGCTCCAGCCTCTCTGTTTTGCTGAGCTGAATCTGCAATGATTACAGGCTGGGAGAAGGGTATGACCATGCTAATTGGGCATAGGCTCTTGGAGGGGTCTCGGGCCACATAGTAACCCTGCTACACCCACCACGGGCTCTTCTGCTTATAGTATAAGAGCAGGACTCCTGAAAGCAAGACATGATTCAGGGGTGGGAGATGCTCATTGTGGACAGAGTTCCCTGAGCTGCAGCCATCCCCTAGTCCCTCCCAGCTTATCTGCAGCCTGGGCGGGGCCCTTTGTGCCAGCCCATTGTCCCCTTATTGACATAGCTCTAAGCTCCAGCTCACCATCCCTCACTACAATCTGGACAGGGGCAAAGGTTGACAGGGTCGGGAAAGGAGAGGACTCAGGACTAAGGATGCTTCAGCAGCATGGCTGACGACACCCCCCCCCCCAACCCTGAGGTACAAAAGTGAACGCTGAAAACTCTCAGGGGTGGGGGCTCTGGGAATCAGCGATAGGGCCAGCACCGTGATCCCCAGCTGGTGCTGAAGCCAGGCCTGGCATCCAAATCTGCTTTGATGAGGGCGATAATACCCCATTGTCTCCTGATGTCCCAAATGTTGCCTCCAAATACTTGAGCCATCTAGCTAACCAGAATGCTGATCTGAGAGACCTCAGTCCAGACTACAGAACTTGTGGCTCCCTGTAACAGAGGGCTGAGCTGACTGCCTCACACTACCCATTCCCATTTTCTCTAGGTCATACACTTGGGGGGAGAGCCTTTGAGCTGGTCTTAGGGTTCACTCCCTGGTCCCAGACATCTGAGAGTCTGAATCCACTGTAAGCTCCCAGTAGCCTCAAGGCCATTGCAACAGGAACTTGCCTATCCCCCAACAGCCCCTGTTTTCCTTTTGCCTTCCCTGTGCTTGTCCTAGGGTCCAAGATATGGGAAACAAATGGGTCGGGAACCTTCCAGAGAGTCCTTTCCCATGAGAGCCAAGTGCTGACCCCATCCTTATCTGGCCCAGATATGCCAAAAACAACACAGATGCTTCAACTCAAAGGCCTGAACTCGGGGATGCTGACCTCCCCAGCCCAGCTGCTCTGCTCAGGCCTCTGTTTCCCCTCTGTGAACAGACCTCCATGCAAGGCTCCACAGTGGTGCGATGGTGCAGCGAGCTCCACAGGTGTGTGGGAGGAGGCGATGGAAAGGCTCCAAACACCTGGACACACGCACGCACGCACACACACACACACACACACACACACACACACACGTTTGTGTTGATCCATGTTGACTCCAGTGTTAGTATCATGGGACTGGTGACAGTTGCCTCCGTAAAGGATGAACCTGGAGACTTAGGCACACAACAGTCTCTGAGCTCCTGAGGCAAATTCATTCCACAAAGGTGGAGGGGCGAGTCTTGAAAGCCACTTGGTATCAGCTGGGGCAGGTTAGTCGATTGGGCATGCACACATGTATGCAAGCATGAGTGTGTGTGTGTGTGTGTGTGTGTGTGTGTGTGTGTGTGTGTGTCTGTCTGTCTGTCTGTCTGCCTGCCTTTGTGTGTGTGTCTGCATTTTCAGCCTAACCACACAGGGCGGGTGGGTAGATATATAAATAGTTACCAAGGCAGGTACCAGAATCAACCCCAACTATTCCTGGCTGGGGGCTTGGGCCATTTTTAATGCAGTATCCACACCCTGTACTACAGAGGGTTTTTGTGTGGCCACTGGAGGCAGAGACACAGCTGGTGCTGGGTGGGGCAGAGAGGGGACAGCCCAAGGTCTGGTGGGGCCACCCTAGCTAGGAGGGACTTGTAAGGGGACAGGGAAGCCATCCCAACCCACACTGGCTTCTCTTTCTGTCTTTCTTTGCATTTTTTTTTTTGAGACAGGTTCTCCTATGGCCTAGGCTGACCACAGCTCACTATGTAGCTGAGGATGACCTTGAACTCCTAATGCTCCTGTCTCCACCTCCGGAGTGCTGGGATTACAGGTGCAGCCACAACACTTGGCTAAACTGCCTTTAAAATTTTTGTAAAAGTTGTTTTTGTGTATAGGTGTCTTGCCTGCATGTGTATCTGTGCACCACGTGTGTGTGTGTGTGTGTGTGTGTGTGTGTGTGTGTGTGTGTGTGTACCTGGTGCCCTTGGGTCCCATGGAGCTGGAGTTACAGATGATGGTTATGAGCCACACATGGGGGCTGGGAAAGGAACTCGGGTCCTCTGGAAGAGCAGCCAGTGCTCTTAACCGCTGAGCCATCTCTGCAGCCTCTGCCCTGCTTGAATCAAAAGCATCGTCGCCGTCGCTTCTTGTCACCTCCTTCATTCACTAAGGCCACTGTCATCCTTGTTCCTGTCCTCTCTCATGCTGGCCCTCACCACCCGCATCACTGCCTCGCCTGTGATCACTCCTTGTCTGCTCTGGCTGCTTGAGTTCGGGAGCCGAGCGTGAAGACTCCTCATCTTTGGAGCTGAGTTTAGGGGTGACGAGCTGTGTGTGTCCAGACTGCATCTCTAGCTCATCTTTCCCTGGGTCTACCTTTGTCCCCGACCCACCTCAGCAACCTCCTCCTTCTGAATGTGCCCCATCTCTCTTCCTCTCCCAGCCCTCCTGTCTTTGCCTCGATGTCTACATAGTTAAGGGTCCTGTGTACAGTTTCTCATGATGGCCCCAGGGGGCCGGCTACTCCTTGCAGCCAAAGTGAACTGTTTGCCTGAGACAGTTGATCCATCCAGTCAAACAACCAGTCAATTCAGACTCCTCGTATGACTGACGGGTTTTTTTTTTCCTCTGCTAAATTTACTTGCATTTTGGACTGAATTGGCCATTCAACAGAGGTTGTGTCCACATGGCCCCACCCCACTCATGCCAAGAGATGAACAGGCTCACAGATAGACACGCACACACAACCAGGAGCACCCAGACGTGCTCTGACCTACACGTGGTCACAGCCTGGTGACACATACAAGCATACAAGATCACACACTCCCACACAATCGCACATGTGGCCCCACCCTCATGCCCATGGTTACATACACATAAACCACAGAGGACAAGCAACCACACACATTCACACCTCAGGGCAGTGCACACATTCACTCCTGATCTGGGAAAGACTTGGGGAAACAGAGGCAAGGGGAGGGAAGATGTAGTCCTGGGTCCAAAGCTGGGCAGAGGCCCAGCTCAGCAGTTTTGGGCAGTCACCAGCTTCTTCTCCAAGACCAGCTCACAGTGACATCTCTTTCTCCCTCCCTCATCCTTTCCAGGGGGTTTCTGGTCATCTCAGGCCACTGCTGAGCCCTTAAACCTCAAATATAGCAGCTCCCAGACCCCGATCCTAAAAGGGGATTCTTTTTTTTTTTTTTTCTTCCAAGGATCCTAAAAGGAGACTCTTCTTTTTTTTTTTCTTCCAAGGACAATAAATATTTGCTCTTTGGGAGACTGCTGGTGGGAGAGAACAGGGTTTGGCGCGATGGCAGGGAATGTCAAAGCAGTTCAGGGCGGTCACAGGCCCTGCTGCGGGGGAGGGGCTGGGCCCTGTCTGGAAGCTACACCAGAGTCAGGCTGAGGGACTTGAGCTCAGAGGTAAGTACGCTTCAAGCCCTTCAATCCCAACCCAGGCCACCTTCTCAGCTACCTTAACTAGCAAGTTGAGACCCCATCCTCTCTGCCAGACCTCTCTCCCCCAGGTATCATTCCTTATATGAGCTTTTCTCCTGCTCCATTCACTCTTAAAAAAAAAAAAAAAAGTTGCAGGAGGCTGGAGAGATGGCGCAGCAGTTAAGAGCACTGGTTGCTCTTCCAGAGGATCCAATGCCATCTTCTGGTCTCTGTGGGCATCAGGCATGCATGTGGTATACATACATTCAGGCAAAACACCCATACACATAAAAATTAATTAAAATAAATAAAAATGTTTGAGTGAGTGTGAGTCGGATGTTCATGTGTGGAACGTGGCTACCTGCATTCCATGATGTGTGGAGGTCAGAGGACAACCTCTGGGGTCGGTCCTGACCTTCTATCTTGTTTGATGCAGGGTCTCTTATTACCTGCTTCTGTGTGTGCCAGGCTGGCAGGTCCTCGGGCTTCCAAGTTGTCTCTGTGTCCCATCTCCCAATAGGGACACTGGGATTACTGGGTCCAGGCTTTATGTGGAGTCTAGGGATCTGAACTCAGGTCCTCATGGTTATACAGCAAACACTTTACCTCTGAGCGGTCTTCCCAGCCCTCCATCCACCCTTGACAGCTCCCAGCCCCTTCTCATTCGCTTAGACTGCACAACCCCAGCTTGTATTCCTAATCTTTGGATCCAGGGGTGCGGGTGTGTGTGTGTGTGTGTGTGTGTGTGTGTGTGTGTGTGTGTGTGTGTGTCAGTATTTTCAAACTTAGTTTCAGAGCCCCTCCTTGGGTGGGAAAGCTGTGAGGAGCAGGATCAAGGTCCCTCAAGCCAGACTAGTTCATGAAAACAGGGATGTGCCTTCCATCCATAATGGACCAAGTCTGGACATTGCTGTCCCCACACTGTCCCTCACGAGGCCCTAGGCCCTGGAGACTCTGGCCTGCTACCTCCTCCTTCATGCTGAATTAGGTTCCCAAATATAGCGGCCATGGCCACAGCCGGCCAGGACACCACAGCCCCAAAGCGTCAGTCCTGGGCTGGGATCAGAGGGGCAGGAGCTGATTATAGGTCCCCGGGCCAAACCCAGGGCTTGCCTGCCAGCCCGCTGGGCCCTACCACCCCCACCCCTAGAACCACAAGGCTGGAGCATCTGGTCCCCGTCAGCACAGTGGGCAAAGGGAGGGGCCTGGGAGTTGTGTTTGGCCTGCCCGAGGAGGACAGAGTTGCCTGTGTGTGGTGGTGAGGATGGGCCGGTACTTAGAGTAGACATGGCCCTCAGAACCCACCATCATCTACCTTGCCATTGTCCATTAGCTAGGTAGGGAAACTGAGGCCAGGAGGAACAGAACCCAGGTTGGCTCTCAAGAGCGTAGAGCATTTTCTGCCTCCCCTTACACACCATTTTCCATTTTTCCAGGCCTGGGGCTGTGCCATGGGAAGCAGGCCACATCCTGTTGGTGGCTGATCAGTCCTGCCGGGAAGTCCTCTTGGAGTCAGACTTTCACCCAAGGCCATAGTATGGTACAGATACTCATACATTCATTTGCTCTCTCAGTCCTTTTGACTGCCGGTTGACATCTCCCAGGGCCACAAATCCTCCATCTGTGCAACCGAGGTAGGACCCAGGGACCTCATTAAGGGTCTGTGTTGATGAGGACTCAACACATGGTCATGAGTTCACATTTCTGGCCACACACATTTGTGTGGGTCTGCTTGGGCCATGACGGGGTCTCCAGGACCTGTTATACAGCAACATTTGACCTACTTCTAAGGCTCTGGGTCTGGCCCAGGCCACGTTCTCGACTACTCCTCCGGGAAGTGTGGGCCTGCATCCCAGCCCAGAGGCTGTAAGCCAGGAGGGGCGGGCCCAGAAAGGCCAGGACTGCTTGTGGAGTCTGTGGCTAGGGGACAAGGACACGTGGGGAGCCTGACCCTCCTTCCCTGCTTCTGGCTCTTGGGCCCAAGGGACAGTCAACCCTCTTTCCCATGTGGCCACCATATTCTTAGCTACCCATATTGGCTCTGATAGGATGAGGGGCATTCCTCATGCCCTTTGAACGCTGACAGGGAGGTCTGCCAAGCACCCACCACCAACTGCCAAGAGTTTACATGGCTCCCCATAGCCTCCCTTGTCCATGTGGAAAGCCATCATCTGCCTGACCTGAGGCTAGGGTTTGGATTTACAGTCTGGGGTCTTGAATCCTGGACCTCAGATCTGGTTTTAGAATTCTTCATCCTGCTGTGTGGTGGTGGAAATCCCAGCACTTTGGAGGCAGAGGCAGGAGGATCAGCCTGGTCTACATAGTGAGTTCCAGGACAGCCCGGGTTACACAGAGAAACCCTGTCTGGAAAAATCAAAGGGGAAGAAAACAAAGAATTCTGGGTTTAAGATTTGGCATTCTAGGATATAGAGTCTGGATTCAGGATGTGGGAGTCTCAAGATCTGGGCCTGGGTCCTAGGTGTGCTGTGCTTTGGGGTCTGGGTTCAGACTGTGAACCCTTGGTCTGGGGTCTGGGCTTAGGCTTTAGGGTCTGGGTTAGGATTCTAGAGTTTGGGCTTGGGGGACCAAAGGCTGCTGGTTCCCGTCACTTCTATGCCCCCTGCTGGCCAGTCATTACTGGTCAGCTTCTACCTGAACCACCACCTTACCCTTACTTCTAGGCTGTGACAGGGATTTCAACCAGTAGCTAGGGAGCAAGGAACTGTGAGCAGCAGGAATTGGGCACTGGAAGAGGAGGGGTACAGTAAGCGGATGGTGGTTTTGAGGACTGTTGGCTCCATATTGCTCTGGGGGCGGAGGCTCTGTAGTCATTAGACTGTATCAGTCATTCGGGAAGCTCCTCTGTTCTCCCCACCTCCAGAGATGGGCTTAGGACTTTATTTTTTTCCTTTAGATTTATTTTTATTTTTATTTATGTGTGTGTATGTATGCGTGTACGAGTGTATGCCATATGTATAACCTGTGAAGGACAAAATATGTCAGCTTCTCTCGAGCTGCAGCTACAGGCAGGCGTGGTGTGTTAGGAACTGAAACTTGGACCTCTGTAAATGCTCTTACCTGCTGAGTCCTCCTCCAGGCCTTATTTCTTTATTTATTTATTTATTTAGCCGGGCGGTGGTGGCGCATGCCTTTAATCCCAGCACTCGGGAGGCAGAGGCAGGCGGATCTCTGTGAGTTCGAGGCCAGCCTGGGCTACCAAGTGAGTTCCAGGAAAGGCGCAAAGCTACACAGAGAAACCCTGTCTCGAAAAACCAAAAAAAAAAAAAAAAATAAATAAATAAATAAATAAAAAAAATATTTATTTATTTATTTATTATTTGGTTTTTCAACACAGGCTTTATCTGTGTAGCCCTGGCTGTCCTGGAACTTGCTCCATAGACCAAGCTAGCCCCAAACTCAGAGTTCCATCTGCCTCTGCCTCCCAAGTGCTGAGATTAAAGGTATGTACTACCATACCAGGCATTTAAATTAAAAGAAATTTTTTTCTTTATATATTGATTTAGATAAAGTCTCGTGTACCCCAGGCTAGCCTCAAATGCACTTGTGTAGTCACAGATATCCCTACCTCTGTCTCCTGAATGTTGCAATTACAGGTATACCTGGTAATACCTAGCTATTGGGAGAGTTTAACAGCCTTTGACAGGTGGGTAAACTTAGAAACTTGAGACATTGGTTCGTCCAGTATTTTCTGAGGGCCTGTCTGCTGGGGACCAGGCTCTGGTGACATACCACTGTGGAAGAAAGCTCCTGTTGGGACAGCTGTCACTCATGGAAGTGGGGGTCACAGCTGTGAGAGACAAACTGTTACTGAGGTGTACAGGGACAAGGGTGGGGAGACAGGGAAGGGGAACAGGAGAGTCTCAAAGGACTTGACATCTGAGACCAGGGGTGAACATGGCCACCAGGGAGAGGAAACAGCCTGGTCTAAAGGAACTGAGAAGGGCCTAAAAAGAGGCCACTGTGTCCCGGGCTTTCCTGCCCAGACCCACAGGCCTCGCAGAGGTCAGGGCCTGTGGGCAAAGGAAGGTAAGGTGGCTGCTCTCCTCGCCCCAGGACTGTGGAACCCAGCTTGCAGTCTGTCATCAGCTGGGCCATCAGATGTCAGAGCTTGTAGGGGAGGGGATTCAGACTACCACCCTTTAGTTCTCCAGGCCCCTCAAGTCCTGCAGAATCCTGTCTGCTCAGCTGTCCTTCTTGGAGGGCATAAAGCAACAGCTTGGACCGGGGATCTGAGTGTTGGCATAGCCTGTCCTCCCTGCCCTCTTCCCTTACCTGCCCACCTACCCACCATGGTTTCGCTACTGACTTTAGCCAGCCAATCCCATTGGCTATAGAGAAGCTGGCCTGGGGGCGGGGGTGAGGGGGTGGGGTAGAAGAGTCTCTACTGAGGGCTGGATACCTGTCATAGTGTGGAAAGTTCTCCTGTGGACAAGCCTGGGTACTGCTACTCCAGGAACCGGCAGGCCAACTCAGGGTCAGAGTTCGAGCAGAGGCTAGCCCCATCTGAGCCCTGGGGAGGAAGGAAGGAGTTCTATGTAATTTTTCTCCATGAGCTGCCCTATGTATGAGGGCATGGGATCAAGACACCTCTCCCTCTCACCAGCCCAGAGAGAGGAAGATAGCACCATGAGGCTCTGACTACATGAACCCCTTAGTACAGATCACAGACTGGACACGGAGGCCTGGATGGGCCTGCTATGCACTTAACTCTGTCTGAGCTGTGTTCTGAAGGATAACAGTGTTAGGGTAGATGAAGTGGGGCAGGAAATCCGGGCCACCCTGTGTGTACATCTTCAGCCCTGGGCCTCAGTTTTGCCCTGGTAAGTGAGAGGGATCTGGGTAGCGTCTTGGCTGTGCTTGTGTGGATGACGCCACCAACTAGAGTCAGTTATGCCGGGGGTGGGGGTGGGGGGGTAGTAGTGCTAAGGGTCAGCAGGTCTGGGCAGTCGGGCTGTAAAGAGGTTCCTCTCTCTCTCCCTCGGGTTGTCTTCTCCTTTGTGGCATTTCTGATGTCTCCGTGGACCCTCCCCCACTTCTCTCTTTCTCAATACTCTTGCCAAGCATCTGGAAGAAAAGTGAAAAACTTGCCCCCCCCCCTCCAGCCCCGGATGTTGTCAGATTTCCAGATGTGGGGTGTTCTGCCCTCCAGATGAAGGGAGGAATGTGTTTCAGCCAGGCATGGCAACTCAGCCCTGGACTGCTATCCCTTCCTTGGGAGGCTGAGTGACAAGATGGGAGGATCCCAGATCCAGCAGGAAGATGGTAGGGTGCCCCAGGTTGAAGCCTCGATACCTTGTCTCAGCTTGAGTTATACCCTTCTTCATGCCTGAGAAGTCCCTTGGGGCTTAGGGTGGGAGGTGCTGCCTCTGAAGTTTCTATCAAAGGCTTCAGGCACTTAAAAATAACTAGGAACACCCCTTCTCCCCCCACATGCACAGACACTAGGCGGGAACAGAACCCAATGTGTTTGCAAGATGTCCTCATTCTCTGAGTTTGTGCTGGAAGGGCCTCATGCCACCTCAGTCTCTCCATTTCTCCAAGTGGTGGCCCAGCCAGGCTGGGCTATGTCATAGCCATCTGCCAAGGGCAGGGGACCAAGGGAGCGGTTCCAGGGGCTGGACACTGTTGCTTGCGCCCTGGGGGGTGAACCTTTGGAGTAGGCATTGAGGGGTAAGAGTCTTCGATTGGCGCCCAGGGGCAAACCTTGCCCAGCACCTTGGGGTCCCTCAGAGATGCAGGATCCCCTGGAGCAGAAGGAAGCATGGGATAACGGGGGGAGTGGCAGCGGAAAGCTTCAGAGGGGGCAAATGGAGGGGCAAGCAGGGAGAGACAGAGGGTACGGGGGGACTAGGCGTGAGCAAGAGGCTGGACCCTGGAGTATGTGGGGGAAGATGGACACTGGGTGTCACAGGGAGGGCAGAGAGAAGCAAAGGGTGTGAAACTTGAGACACTAGTCTCAGGTTGGCAGGAGCTGTAAAAGGAGCCGTTGAACTAGCATGGAGGATGGTCCTCGAGGGAGCGCCACCCTTTCTGCCTGGGCTTGGGGTGTTCCTGGAGACCCTGGGACCCTGGGACTGGAGGCAGCTGTCTGCTGTAGCTGACACTCATACACCAGTACATCTAAACACCCAGACATAAACACACAGGGGTCACATCACAGACACTCACTCAGACCCACACAGACACACATGAATGTGAACACCTGGAAACAGACCCACAGAGACATGACACAGACCCTTCTCCCAGACTCAGCCTGTCACTCACAGACCCTGGCACGGAGACACCCAGACAACGTATACAAATGTCCAGAGACCTCCCACCATCCACACAGCCTGGGATCCCCTACCTGGAAAGGGATCCACATCTACCCCCGCTTGCTCTTGAACACAGGACCTGGGATGCTCAGGTGCAGTTTAACTCAAGTGCCCCTCAGGACATTGTAGCCCCTACCATGGCGCAAAGCATGCAACTCACACTTTTCTAACCGTTACCTGTCCAAAACTTATTGGTCTGCAGAAGAGTAGCTCCGTGTGTGTGTGTGTGTGTGTGTGTGTGTGTGTGTGTGTGTGTGTCTGTCTGTCTGTCTGTCTGTGTCTGTGTGTCTGTGTGCTCAGAGCACAGGCTGAGCAATGGCCTCTGTCTCCCTCTCCCTCCCTCTCCCCAACAGGTGACTGGGGGAATGGAGCACCCTCCCCTCCCCCTCCCCATTCCTGGGCCTGAACAATGCCCTCTCCAGGACCCAAAATAGCCCCTTGAGCAGAGCCAATGCCCTTTTATGGCCCTGTCCCTATTGTGCATGGTAGGGTGGGGCTGGGGTCATGAGGCATATGGGTAAGATAAAGCTCAGGGTGGCAGAAGACTCACCTACCCTACTCCATCCATCCTTCCTCCTTTCCACCTCTCTGTGATTACAGCTCCGATGGCCCCCAAAAAGCCAGAGCCCAAGAAGGATGACGCCAAGGCCGCTGCCCCCAAAGCAGCTCCAGCCCCTGCAGCTGCACCCGCAGCTGCACCCGCGGCTGCACCTGAGCCCGAGCGCCCCAAGGAAGCAGAGTTTGATGCTTCCAAGATTAAGGTGAGTGAGGGAGCTGCGCTGTAGCAGGAGGGACAGAGCCCATGAGTGAATCTCAGAGTGGGACCTGCCCTGGCGGATAAGGCCCTAGACGCTGGCAGTTTCTGTGCAGAGGTTAAACGGGATCTGCTTGTTTCAGACATCTGCAGGACCCAAGGAGGAGGGATGGTGGTCAGACAGCTGGTGAGACCCCCTGAGGCTGCACCTGAGAGGCCCCTGCACTTTAAGAGTAGAGTCTGGACCGGGGCATGGTTTTTGGTGATTATGAAAACCAACTCCCCTGGTTCTTCTCTCTGAATCACACCTTTAGGAAATCCTGGAGCCAGCTGTCCCCCATCAAACAGGGCTCTTCCTTCTCTGGCTGCAGGGGTCTCGAGTCCATACCAAGCATCCTTAGGTGGAGTAGTGTCTAGGGGAAATCAGGGCCTTGCCCAGGCTGGGTGACATCACTCCTGCCAAGATCACCAAGCCCACAGCTGGCAGAACCCTCCTGGGCTTCACTTTTAACTGGGAAAACGGAGGAACAGGCTGGAAAGGGAGGCTCTGGAAGTCGTGCGGGAAGCTGGTTGTGGAGCACGATTAAGCAGCACCAGACCTTTCCTGGCCCAGTTGTCTTGCCCAGAATCTAAACTGGGAGAGCGAGCCATGCCCGCCACCTGTGGCATCCGCATAGCAGCACGCAGCCTGCGTCCTGTTCTCAGCTGGCCAGCGGCCACTGCCGCTCTGGCCGCCTCTTGAGGGGCCTGTGGAGTCCTTTCCACCCACACACATCCACCGAGCCCAGAGCCATTGCTACAGAGCCTCCATCTGGTCATGTACCCTTCCCAGGGGCACCTGCCTGTGTTCGCTGGGTTTGTATCCCAGCTCAGTTCCGCCTCAGCTGCTCTGATCCTTTGTTTCCTCAACTGTGAAATGGGACCATGAGCCCCCACTTGTAAGACTGCTGTACCCTAGAGTTGGCTCCCTGTTCCTCTGTCACCCTTAGGCCCCTTAATGTGTCCTGAGGATGCCTTGTAAGGCTCCAGCAGCTACCTTGAGACCCATGGTGGCATTATCCAGGCATGAGGTTGGCACAAATTTATGCCTCAAAAGAGGGGGATGAAAAGGCCCCCTTCTCTGTCTTTCTCTCTCTCCAGTTGGCAGAGAAGGACAGACAGAGCCTTTTCCAGAGGCCAGGGAGCCCTGCCTCCCCAGGTTTTCCCACAGAGAGCTCCCAGAGCCGGGATGTGTTTTTTTCTCAAGACTAGGTTGAGCCTCAAATCAGAGGGTCACCCACAGCAGGTGACAGGGATGGGGTATCTTTCTGCACAGTGCTGTGCACTGTGGAGGTTGTGGGGGACTCTCAGGAGCCAGTCTTACCCTCTTCCCCGAGCTCCATTCGCTGGTGTGACCTTGACTTTGGGGAGAGTGACTGCAGTGATAAAAATAGACTGGAAACCGATGAGGAGGGGGCTACTGGGTCCCGGGAGGCCTCCTGACCTCAGGGTGGCCCCATTATGTCACCAGAAAGCTACATAGCCCTATATGTGCTGGAGTGGGGGAGCTGCCTTGGGGCCACAGGCAGAATGTAAAGGGTAGGTACAGGCAGGGCTTTGTGGATGAGCGTCCAGCCTTGAGGGCCCCAAGGGGATCTGTGAGAGATAGACACACATATGTGCACAAGCGTTCGCACTTGATTACCCACACACATGCTTCCCTGCTGACACAGCCTCTGGCCCGAAGCCATATGCTTGCTCCTCCCCTCAAAGTCAGCTTGGTCAGGCCTGTGACATTGAGCATAGCCTCCGTGGCCTGACTGATATTACAATCTGATTACACAGAGGTCGGACAGATGTGTGTGTAGCTGTTGCAGCTGCAGGAGGGTGTCTAGGTAGACGGCATGAGGTCCTGGGCGGTAGAGGCTGTGCTGTTGCTATGACGACAGGCTGGCACAGCCAAGGGCCTGAGACCTAGGTGGCCCATGATGACCCCAAAGTACCCAATCTTTGGACTTCTTTGCAGATCGAATTCACGCCTGAACAGATTGAAGGTGAGCAGAGTCCTGAGCCCAGGGAGTGGTAGGGGTGGACCAGGGGTTCCCAGTTTACACCAGTGGGGTGGGGAGGGTGGTGGGGCCCCCCAGAGAGAACCCAGAGCTCACTGCCCTTTCCCACAGAGTTCAAGGAAGCCTTTCTACTGTTTGACCGCACACCCAAGGGAGAGATGAAGATCACGTATGGGCAGTGTGGGGATGTCCTGCGAGCTCTGGGTCAGAATCCTACCCAGGCAGAGGTGCTCCGTGTCCTGGGGAAGCCCAAACAGGAAGGTAGTACACCCTGCCTGTTAGTGCCAGGCCCAGGGGAGACTGCCAGGGTGGGTGGCTATCCAGTATCATGGGAACCTCACTGACCTGCTTCCTGATTTTCTCCTGCTATTGGGATGAGGATGTAAGGCTGGCTACCAGGTCATGGTGATAAGAGACAAGCATGATGGGCATTCTGGACCTTTCCTGGCCATGGGGATGGACCCTTGTACTAACCAGAATCCATACTGGTGCAAGGGTCTGTCAGGGGACATGGGTGCTTGTTTTTACCCGATTCTAGCCTCCTCAGCATCTCTTTGTGGGTCTTTGTCAACTTCCCTCACCTTGGCTGCTTGCTTTGACTCAAAGAGTGACACCCAGGCCCCCATCATAGGTCCAGGGAAGGCCTCTGTTGGGCTCAACTGTGTCCACAGGGGGTGGGCAGGGTAAGGTCTATAAGAAATGAAACCTGGGTGTGGCAATATAGGCCAACAAACCCAACAATCAAGAGTTTGAGGTAAGTGAATCACCATGACTTGGAAGCCAGTCTAGGCTACATAGTTCCAGGATAGCCTGGGTTACAGAGTGAGACCGTATCTCAAAAAGGGGGAGGGGTTCTGGGGATGTTGTTCAGTTGGTAGAATACTTGCCTAGCTTACTTGAAGCCCTGGGTCTGATCTCTGGTACTACATAAACAGTGCAGGGTGGTACATGTTCAAAGTCTAAAAAAGAAAGATGTTGTAGTGCATACCTCTAATCCCAACACTGGGGAGGTAAAGGCAAGGGAATGGCCACAAATTTGAGGCCAGCCTGGTCTACATGGTAAGTTTCAGAGTGGCCTGAGATATATAGTAAGATCCTGGAGGGAGAGGGAGAGAGACAGAGAGAAGACAGAGAGACAGAGAGACAGAGAGAGAGGAGTAGAGAACAGAGCCCACCTTGAACCCCACTTGGGATGGCAGAGGTCTATGTCAACCAAGCGTTTGTCAGTAGATTGTCAAGTGCCTTGTGGTGTGACACATTTTGTGCACAGCACCTGCATCAGAGCGCTCGGGAACCATGGGGGAGGGACGGCCCCTCAGTGTTAGGCTCAGGAATCACGGGGGAGGGACGGCCCCTCAGGGTTAGGCTCAGGGACCATGGGGGAAGATGGCCCCTCAGTGTTAGGCTCAGGGACCACGGGGGAGGTATGGCCCCTCAGGGTTAGGCTCAGGGGAAGGCTGTGCCTGTCCATCCTCTCACCTGAGACTTGGGGCCATCTGTCTGCAGACCTCAATTCCAAGATGATGGACTTCGAAACGTTCCTGCCCATGCTCCAGCACATCTCCAAGAACAAGGACACCGGCACGTACGAGGACTTCGTGGAGGGCCTGCGGGTCTTCGACAAGGAGGGCAATGGCACGGTGATGGGCGCAGAGCTCCGCCATGTGCTGGCTACGCTGGGTGAGGGCAGCCTCCTCCTCTACCGTCTCCTCCTCTGGGGAATCCTGGGGAAAACCCTTGCATCACCTGCTCCTGGGCCTGTGTCTCATCCGTGACATTGAAACAGAATGATGGTCAAGGTGCCTCAATGGCAAGAGGTAGAAATACTGTCTAGGTGTGGCTGAAGGAAAGCTAGAAGAAACAGCGAGGGTGGGCACAGCTCTGGAGGCAGGGCAGGAAGGTAGTCCGGGATTAATAGTCCTGATGTTCATTGTTCTTTGTGGCCAAGGAGGTGACATATCTGTGACATCTGTGGGCCCTAGGTACCGCCCACTGTCTTCATCACCATCAGGTACCTGGTCACTTAACTCCTCAAAGTGACTTTTTCATGCAGAAAGCATTTATTGAACAACTGCTGTGTTCAACCCTATGCTGGTCTTAGGGTTTGCACATATGTGCGTGCATGCGTAGAGTGTGGGGGTCACCACAGTTGGTACTTTGCCAGTGAACAGCACAGGACAGTACAGTCGGAAAGTGCCAGACTTCAGCTAGGAATGTGGCTGCCTAGGTTCCTGGGTTGGATCCTCAGCACTGGTGCATGCATGTATTCCCAGCACTTGGGAGATGGAGGCAGGGGAAACAGACGGTCAAGATCACTCCTAGTTATAGCCAGTTTGAGGCTAGCTTGTGATACCTAAGATCCTATCTCAACTAATAAGAGAAAGAAAGAAAATTTTTTAAAAAAAGAAGAAGAAAATTTGGGGCTGGAGAGATGGCTTAGTGGTTAAGAGCACTGGCTCCTCTTCTAGAGGACCTGGGTTCAATTCCCAGCACCCACATGGCAGCTCACAACTGTCTGTAACTCCAGGGGAATCTCACACCTTGACACAGACATACGCGCAAACAAAACACCGACGCGCGCGCGCTCACACACACACACACTCACACACACATACACACATGGAAAGAAAAGAAAAATTTCAGACTGACTGTGAAGCAAGGAGAAGTCTCTGTCCCTTCCATGGACCCTTCTACCAGTCTCAAAGGGTTACCCCCAAGAGACTGCTATCAGAGGCGGGGGACTCCTGCCAAACTGACAGGGACAGAGGACAGTATGCACTTGAAGATGCCTAGGCTCAGAGGGCCCAAGTCTCCATCTCAAGGTCAAGGTCACTTCTTGACCTATGATTGGTTGTCCTGGGCTTGGAAACAGGGGTAATGGCTGTCCATGACCTTGGGAGCGATGCTGGTGGCAAACCTACCATCCAGAGCGCTTCAATGGGCTCCCCCCCGTCAGTCACCCTCTGGGTGGTGTGACTTACCTCCATCCCTGCCAGGTGAGAGATTGACTGAAGATGAGGTGGAGAAATTGATGGCGGGTCAAGAAGACTCCAACGGCTGCATCAACTATGAAGGTGAGCACAGCACGATGAAGGAGGCAGGGGGATGACTCAACTCAGCAGGTGAAAGTCTCCTGGGGAAGAGGTATAGGGATGCAGTTCAGCTGGGGTAGGAAACTTCTGGGGAGCAGTCATGGAGACTCAGAGAAGCAGGGTCTTCTGGGGAGGGGTCATGTACCCAGCTCCACCCCTGGCTGTCCCCCGGGGGTCCCAGCCATTCCTTTCCCCTTTCCTTCCAGCATTCGTGAAGCACATCATGGCCAGCTGAGCCTCTCACAGGTGAGACCCTCATTCTTTAACACTCACTGCCACTGTCCCCCACCCCATCCCCGCCAACTCCAGCTCTCAGTGGGTGTTCTGCTGTCTTGATCCAGCTCTTCTTCCATAACCTGTGGCTGCCTTTCAGGAAGCCCAGGGCAGGCCAAGCTGGGGACATCGCATCTCCCAACCGTGATGCCGACACCAGGTCCGGAGCTTCTGGAAGGAAGGGAGTGAACCAGACCGTGTGCCTTTTCTGGCTCCTGTTGGGATGTGCCTGCCCACCTGTGACGGCCCTTCCTGTCTCCACCCATGGCCTCATGAATAAATGATTTCCTTCCTTCCTCTCTCTTCCTCCATCCTTCCCCTTCTTTCTTTCCTTCCTCTCCATTGCTCTCTAGATCACTTCTGCTCGTCCTAGGGTGCTAAGCTAGAGGAAGCCTCGCTGCCCTTCCTTCGCTCGTCCCTCTCTCCTCCCTTTGGACCCTGCAGTCATGCTGGCCCACTCAATACAAGGATCCCACCAGGACCCTGAGCGCACTGTCTGAACAATGAACTAACTACAGGCCATTGGTCCTGAGCCATCCGAGTCACTGAAGCTGAGCTCAGGCCCAGTGCGGGGAGTGGCCTGGCCGAGTGACAGTCGGAATGCAGGGCAGGGCAAGAGCTGACTTTGTCCCCAGGCTGTCAGATTTGAAGGACCACCAGCCACAGACTTGACTCTGATGGAGAAACTGAGGTGTTCTGCCCTAGGAAAAAGGCAAGGGCCTTGCTGGGGTGACACGTGATCGCCAGTGGGTCCCTTGGCCCCAGTTTCTCAGTGGAAGTCATGGCTGTGGGGCTCCATGGGCACAACAAGAGGAGGTGGCCCTCATAGGTTTGGTCGGGAGGAAAAACAATGCCCCATGGAGAGGTGCAAGTCCTGGAGGCTGGGGATGGAGGCTGGGGATGGAGGCTGGGGATGGAGGGAGATTGGACGTACAGGGTAGGAAAGCCCACAGGACCAGAGGTATGCAGGACCTCAGGACAGCCTCATCAAGGCTCATTTCTATGGCCTGTTGTGTGTCTGCATACAAAGTCCAGATTGTGTGTTCTAGAGCAAGCTCTAAGGCCGTGCAAGCCAGGCCTCCTGGGGGTATTGGTGTGGCAGCAGTGGAGTCTGAGTGTGTAAGGATTGTGAGGGTATGTAGATATGTATATAAGGGTGTTTGTGTATGTGAGAGGGTGTCAGTGTGTTACAGAATTCTGTTGCTGCTTCTGATTTTAACCCTTCAGTGTGTTAAACTAGTTAACTTTTCACTGAGCACTTGCTGTGTGTCAGGCTCTGTTCCAGGCACTGGGGACATAGTGCTGGAGAGAGCAGTACAGGGCTGTGTGTGTGGAGCCCACACACAGCAGACAGATGCCGGACCTGCTGGGGGTCAAATAACAAGGAGGCCGAGGGTTCCCTGAGAGCAAGGAAAGAGCTAGAAGTGTGTGTGCACGTGTGTGCACGCGTGTGCGTGAACAAACTTGGCGCCATAGTGACTGAAGGGGGTGGCAAGGGGCAGGAGGGACGGAGCTGGGAGCTAGGTAGCTTGTAAATAATGAGGTCAGACATTATATGAGAGGACAAGAGTGTGACAAAGATTTGAAGGCCAGGAGCTAATACTCAGAGTGTGGAAAGAACTCATATAAATCACCCCCTTTGGAAACAATCTGATTAAAAACTGGGCAAAGGACCCGAGCAAACAACTCCAAAAAAGATGGACACAAGCAGGCATGGTGGCACATGGCTTTATCCCAGCACTCGGGAGAAAGAGATCGGTGGATCTCTGTGAGTTTGAGGCCGGCCTGGTCTACAGAGTGATACTCTCTCTTGGAAAAAAAAGAAAAGATGGACGTGGGGCTGGGCATAGAGCTCAGTGGCAGAGTGCTTCTCTAAGGCCCAAGGTTCAGTCTCTAGTACTAAAATAAAGATTAAAATAAAATTTAAAAAAGGTACGCATTGGGGCTGGCGAGATGGCTCAGTAGCTAGAGATGTCTGAGGACCTGAGTTTGAGCCCTGGGACCCACAAGGTGGAAGGAGAGAATTGACTCCTGAAAGTTGTCCTCCGACCTCCACACATGTGCTGTGGTGTGTATGTACCACCCTCTGGCACAAACAAATGTGATTTAAAAAATTAAAGCTATTCAAATAGCCTGTCGACCAGCAAAAGGGCGCAGAGGATGGAACCTTTCACTCTGACCCACCCAAGCTTGGCATCTGTTAGACAATGGAATAGCATACACATAAAAAAAGATTTATTTATTTTTATCTTAGGTGTGTGAGTGTTTCGTCTGTATGTCTATATGTGCACTGTGTGTATGCCTGGTAGCTATGGAGACCAAAAGAGGGAGCGCATCAGATGCCCTGCAGCTGGAGTTACAGGTGGTTGTCAGCTACCAAGTAGGTGCTGGGAGTTGAAACTCACCTTATGCAGGAGCGGTAAGCACCCTTCGCCTCCCTCCAACCCCATTATTCACATTTATTTATTTGTTTGTTCGTTAGAGTAAGGCAACTCGAAACTGTAATTCCAGCATTTGGAAGGTTGAGGCAGGAGGACTGCTGTGGACTTTGAGGCCAGCCTGGGTTACATAGTGGAATCATCTTAAAAACAAGAACAAAACAAAAACAACTCAAAACCAGATCAAACAGAGCAAACAAGTGAATACTAGACTGCACCATCCATTCATTCTCTGCAACAGAAAGCAGTGTGTTAGTGAGGGTGCAGAGAAATGAGAACCTTGTGTATTAGTGGGAGGGCGAAATGCTGCAGCCATTACGGCAAGCAAAATAGCGTCCTTCAGTGTGGCTGAAGGTCACACACACACACACACACACACACACACACACACACACACACCAGGGTTATCACATGACACAATTCCAATTCTGGGTATTTATTCTCTCAAATTAAGGACAGGATCTCAAATATATAATTTACATCCACTTTTGGGGCAGCATTGTTCACAAGCAACCCAAGCTGGAAACAACTCAGAGGTGGACTGATGACAAAATGCAGTGTAAACCTACAAAGGAATAGTTCAGTACTGAGGATCAAAACCAGGGCCACACATTTGCTAGGCAAGCACCGTTCAATGGAATCACCCAGTCTTTTCTTTTCCTTCTTTAATTTTTTAAAAATTTTATGTGCATTGGTGTTTTGCCTGCAAGTATGTCTGTGTGAGGGTGTCAGATCTCCCGGAACTGGAGTTACAGACAGTTGTGAGCTGCCGTGAGGGTGCTGGGAATTGAACCTGGATCTTCTGGAAGAGCATCCAGTGCTCTTAACCACTGAGCCATCTCTCCAGCCCATTCTTTCTTTCTTTTTTAAATCAAGACTCATTAGGTAGTCCTGGCTGTCCTCAAACTTGTGGTAATCCTCCTGTCTCTGCCTCCTCAGTATGGGGATTGCAGTTGTGTGCCATCATACCTGACTTAGCTAGTCTTACAAGGAAGAGAATTCTGGCACATGGATGGACGATCCTGCACAGGACTGGGTTGGGTGGTCTTAGCATTTTCCTGTGGTCCACCCTGGGGAGGAGTCCCGAGCAGGAAATGCACTGCTTTTAATCAGTGGGAGGCAAGAAGTGGCCCTGTTGCCAGGTTCCATGTCAGTCAGGGAGCTACATGTATCCTACTCCAAGAATGCCTGTCCTCATCTGGTACCTCTAGATTTCCTAGATCTCCCCCGACACCTGCCCCAGTCTCCATGAGTGCTCACCTTGGCTTGGTGGTGGGAGGGAGGAGGGGGCATCTCACATGTTTCTCCATGACACAACAGCCCCACCCCACTGGGCTTCTGGTGTAGATAGGTCAGGCGGGGCACCCTAGGGCTGTTGGAGAGAGGTCCTGGGGAAGTCGAGTCTGGTTTGGGGAGTGCATTAGTTACTGGTCTTCTTAATGCTGTGACAGAATGCCTGACAAATGTAACTTAAAGAAGGGAGGGGTTGTTTCGGCTCACAGTTTGAGGGGACAGTCCACCATGGTGGGGACGGTGTGGTGTCATGGTCATGAGGTGGCTAGTCACATGTGTCACAGTCAGGAAACAGAGAGTTGAATGCTTGTGCTTTCTTCTCTTTCTCTTTTGTATTCAGTGTAGGACCCCAGCCCAGGGGGGGTGACACCCAGCTGCTGAGGTCACCCTTCACCTTGCTCAGCATCATTCAGTATAGCTAGTTGTGGAGACAGTGTGTGCATTTTGATATGTTCGTGTGTGTGTGTGTGTGTGTGTGTGTGTGTGTGTGTGTGCATGTACGTGTGCTTCTATGTTCACAAGTGTGCATGTCAGTGAGTGTATTCTTATACATTTGTATGTGTGAATATCTGAGAACATGTGTGCTCATTTATCTGTGCATATGTACATGTGTGCTTGCCTGTGTGCGACTGTGCTTGTCTGTGTGTTTGTGGGTGGACGTGCTGGGGGGCTCTGCTGAGTCAGCCCTGGTGCTGGGCAGGCTGCATTGCCAGCCAGGCTGCGGCCTCCCCACAGTTGCATAAACACTGGTCCCAGCTCCCCCCTCAAGCAGGGTGGTCCAGTGTGGCCCTGTTGCTGGTAGGAAGGGATATAAATGGGAGAAGGGTTTGTCCTGCCATCAGTCTGGCTCCCTCCGGCCTCAAGTGTCAGGTCACGTGCACCACAAGGCAGGGGTCTGCTCTGGGCTTTCCCTGCCTTCTGTCCCTCATCTGGCCTGAGCTGGGACTCTGAGTCCTTAGGTGGCATGAGAGCTGCCTCTCCAGTTCTGATTCAGGCTGAACCAGAGGGTTGGCCGAGGGCAGGGTTCAGCATTAGGACTCCAGACAGGGCCAGATGGTCCCCATGAAGCTGTGGAACTTCGCTCAGGAGGTCCAGTGACAGCGAAAAGCCAAGAGTCCAATGGGCCATTGGAACTCACATGTTTAGGAGCTGGAACTTGAATCCAAAGGACAGATAATTAGAGAAGCTGGGCCTGTGATGTCTCCCTGCTCTGATGTCCTACGGGGCCACCCATGGCTCTTGGCAATCTTCCACATCCTGTGTTCTCTCTTTCAGACACCATTCCCAGGGACTTTAGGGACGCCAGAGGGACATGGATTAGGTCACATAGTCACATGAAGCAGAGGTACAGGAAGGCCAGAATTCAGGCGGAAGAAGAGTGAAGTCAGAGTCTTGAAGAAGCTAAGCATTTTATGAACATTTTAAGGGGCTATGGAAGGAAGGAGCTTGGGCTGCCGGCACGAGAAATTGGACTGTGGAGCTCAAAGCAGTCAGCCACGGGGGGTGGGGTGGGGGGACAACAGAAAGCTGATGAAAGCCTGGAGAAAAGTCAGGGTGTGGAGTGAAAGGGTCCAAATAAAGGAATGTATGAAATTGAGGGGGGAGGGGAGGAGCCAACGGGAATTGGCAGCAGCCTGACAGCCCTCCTGTTGCATAAGGGGTGCTTGGAGAGCCAGGCTGCTACGCTGTGCAAGGTCCCAAGGCCTGGGGGGTGGTGGTGAGGGTTTGCAGAGAGGGGGCGTAAGTAGGCCTGCTTGGGGACAGAGTCAGCCCACCTTGGAGAGCTGACCCACCTCAGAGAACAAGCTGAAAACCCAGGTCTTGAACTCATGACCTTGCACAGAAGTGGCTCCTGGGGTTCCCTCCAACTCCCTTCAAACAGCTCCTGCCCCGCCCTCACTCAAGTTTGGGGGTTATTTGTTCCCCACCCTCCCAAAGCCACACAAATTTGGGTTTGCCCAAATGCTGACAGAGCACGACTGGAATGTGGAGTGTGTGAGTGCCTACAGGCCAGCCCCCCCCCCCCCCCCCCGGGGGCCCTCCACTCTCAGCAGCCAGGGCCTCCTGGACTGAGAAGGGCCTAGACTGTCAGGGCTTCAAGGGCCCTTTCCAGCTCCCTCCTCTCCAGGTGGCTGGGATGCCAAGGGTTCTACTATTTTTACGTGCTCTAGTCCCTTTTCTGGTGTATAGGCCTAGGTGCCTCTTGTATCCCTATGTATACAGCCATCATATCCACAGAGCCTCAGGGTGTCTGAGCCTTTCAGAAGGGGTGGTGGGAATGGGAGGGGCCAGTGGGCAGCCTCTGGGGCTCCAGAGATGGGGAAGATGGTGTAGGATGAGGGTGGGGTGGGGACAGGACTCAGGTCTTGGCCAACTTCCTCCTCTTTCTTCCTCCCTTTCTTCTTTTCTTCCTTTCTTTCCCTTTTTCTTTCTTCAAGACAGGGTTTCTTGGGGCTGGAGAGATGGCTCAGTGGTTAAGAGCACTGGCTGTTCTTCCAGAGGTCCTGAGTTCAATTTCCAGCCACCACTTGGTGGCTCTCAACCATCTGTAATAAGATCTGGTGCCCTCTTCTGGCCTGCAGGCATACATACAGGCAGAAAACTGTATACATAAAAAATAAATCAATCTTAAAAAAAAAAAAAAAAAAAAAAGGGCGGTGGTGGTGCACGCCTTTAATCCCAGCACTTGGGAGGCAGAAGCAGGCGGATCTCTGTGAGAGTGAGATCCAGGAAAGGCGCAAAGCTACACAGAGAAACCCTGTCTCGAAAAACCAAAAAGGAAAAAAAAAAAAAAAAAAAAAGACAGAGTTTCTGTGTAGCCCTGGCCTGTCCTGGAACTTACTTCCTAGACCAGGCTAGTCTTGAACTCAAGAGAGTCACCTGCCTCTGCCTCCCAAGTACTGGGATTAAAGGTGTGCACCATCATGGCCGGCTTCCTTCTTCTTTATTTTGGTCCAGGTACAGAGTCTCCTCTCCCCCCCGACTCCAGTACCCCAGGTTTCCCGTTCCTTGACCCTCTGCCGCCTCGCTCCAACCCTGGTCTCCTTCCCTCCATCCCATAAGAGGCTGAGAAGCATTCTGAGCTACTCCAGATTGATCTCCTCAGCTCCCGAGCCACTGCAGATGGGTAGTGATCATCCCATCCTGAGGGGTATGCAAGCAGAGAGGATGCATTTCCAGTCAAAAAGGCTGCAGAAGGGGTTTTTGCTTTGGTGGGGGTTGAAAGCACTTGGATTTTCTCAAATTTGTGGTCCCAACTTATCACAACACCCAAGAAAGTTCTCATGAGAAAAGAAAGTTTTGTGCTGTATATTTTCTATGAACTTCAATTTATGCAGCTTTAAGGCTCAACTGTATGAGATCTCATCTCTTCCTCCTCCTCCTCCTCCTCTTCCTCCTCCTCCTCCTTCTTTTTTGAGACAAGGTCTCACTCCACAGCCGTGGCTGGCCTGGAGCTCATTATGTAGCTAAGGGTAGCCTTGGCCTCCTGATCCTCCTGCCTCTACCTCCCAAGTACTGGGATCACAGGCATGCACCGCCAAGCCTGGTTCCCTCCCTCCCCCCCCACCTCTTGAAAAAATTCCTTTGTTTACAAAGAATGGTGACAGTTGCTGGCAACCGCTGTGTTCTGTGTCTTCACTTGGCAAAGCACAACTTTCCAAGTCAGTTTTTAAGTTTTGAGGAAATTTGGGTAGAAGCCCTGGAACAGGGTGGATCTGTCCAAGGCTCTAGATGCTTTTAAATCAGCCCGTCAAGCCACCAATCAATCTGTCCATCTGTCCATACTTCTGTCATGTAGGCGCTGTTGCTCTCTTGATGACATTTTCATCTGGGATTGCGAATAGTCTGGACTATCAATGGGAAGGAGGAGTGTGTGTGGCCATCAATGGGAAGTGTGGGTAGGATCTTGACAGGGGCAGTGTAAATGAATCCCGGAAGGTACAGGTGAGATCAGGGCACACAGGAGAGGATGCCTTGCCTGAGCTCCCTTTGCAGGTGGATTTGGGTCCTGACATTCTTGGTGTCACTAAACTACCGGATACCCATGTCTGTTTTCACCTCTGGGGCCTGTAGCTGAGGTGAGAAAGTTGATGACAGTCACTTCTGTCCCTAGTGGGCTGCTGGGAAGGCACATAAAAAGGACGGTGCTAAGCCTGGGGAAATGAGCAGGTATCTGGGCTTCACTCTGCCTGGCCTGAGGGAGCCCTGAGCTAGGAGTTCTCGTGAGTGTGATATGGTTAGTTGCCACAGCTCCAGGCTAACATATCCCTAGTCCTGGAGTGTGTGGTGGGGGGGTGCAGGAGCCTGTTTAAGGGCTCACTGGTGGCTGCTCTGGCTTAGGACCTCCGGCTCTGTGTAATTCACCCTCCCCCAAGACTCCACATTGAAAGGGGTCTCCAGGCCAGTTCTAGGGAGTGGAAATGTGGGCAGGTCCCGGGCTTCCACACTTTCTGTGGACTCTCAGAACACACCAGGTCTATGTCATAGAGTGACTCCTACCATCCCGAGTATCTCAGGATGTTTTCATCAAGTCTATACCTAGGTAGGTATCATTGGGTCCATTGGGGCAAGACGGCCCCCAAGTGTCATGCCTTTGGGAGTAACCAACAGACTCAATTCCTCAGCACTCCAGCGTGAGCTTCTGCCTGGATCCCTCCCCAGGTAGAGCGCCCCCTCCCCCACCAGCCGCCTCCACCTCAAGTTCTTTGTAGAGGGGTCCAGACTAAGCCCACCTCCCCTGTCGGCCGGATGATAGCCCGTTCCGTTGTGTTTCCAGCCTTTCCATGTTGCGGGCCAGTGAATTAATAAGGAAAACTCCTCGGCTGAGATCCCAGGTCTTCTTTGTGCCTTGGCCTGTACATTTGTATCTGTCTGGTGGCCCCTCATGGAGTAAAGAGGTATCCCTCCACTTCTCATCTGACTCATCAATGCCTGCCAGCCCCAGACTTCAGCCTAAACGCTGAGCAGGAAGAAGTCCCAGACATCTGAACCAATCTCTTTCCCGAGCTGCTCTTGCTTGAATGCCTCTGGCAGCAGGGATCCCCTCCTTTGTTGAGGCAGCTGTGCATCGATAGCTCTCTAGGGTAGGGTAGAAATCTGTCCAGCACTCCCCCGACCCGCTCCTGTTCGCTGAAACCGAGTCTCCAGAACCATTTCTCCTCCACCCTCAGTGGTCCTGGAGGCTGAGTCCACGTCTGCTGTTCGGTAGGCTGAAAACTCGCTCTAGAATAGATATGGCTCTGTGCAATACAACCGGTTCTGTTGGATTATAGTTTGGTAAGGCCCAGGGCAGGGCAGGAACCCTGATAATTGTCCTAGCACTCACTCCAGGAGCGGGGGAGACAAAGACTGGTTCTGACTTAGGGAGGTGTCCCTGAGGTTCTCTGTGAGGAGGGTGGACCAGGAGGGGTGAACAAAGGAGGAGGTGGTATGATGGGATGGTGACTGGGCCCACACAGTGCATAAGTGCAGGTGCAGGCTTTGGCAGAAGGACCCTGTCAGTCTCTCCCAGAGTTCGATCCAGCCCATCAGTGGGCCTCAGTTGACCAGACAGACAAGCACTGGGAACTTTTGAGGGGCCCCTTTCAGACTCTGAGCTTGGGGTTGGAGGCGGTTGGGGAGGCAACAGATGCTTTGAAATGTGCAGAATAATAAAGCAAGGAATGTCTGAGCTCAGGGGAAAAAATAAGCCGCCCCGCTGGGCCTCCCACCAGGCTGGGTGTGATGAATTAAGCAGAGGGAGGCACGTTTCGTGTGGGGGTGTGAGTTGGGGGAGGCAAGAAGGCGCCTAATGAGAAACAGGGTCTTGGGTGGAAATACCACAAGCTATGGTTCTGGACCATCTGACCAGACCCTTGGGACTGCCTTAGCTTCCAGAGTCTCCCTCTTTATTTTTCTAGGTCGGTACTTATGGGGTTGGGTGCTGTCCCAATCCCATGCTGACATCTGACCCTGAGCTGTGCCTTCTTGCTGCTACCGACCCCCAAAGGCCAGAAAGGGGGCACCCTCGTCTTCTATCAACATACATTGAGCTCCGACTGGATGCCTCAGTCACACAGGAGTCAACGCTGACCCCTACTGGACCGATCTCATTTACAGCTCCACTCGCTGGCCTTCTGTGAGCCCACCCAAAGGCCCTGGCACCTCCTGTTTCCAGTCTCCACAGAGTCCCTCCCTCTGACCAGTTCTTCACACATCCCTCTTGCCCATGTTGGGACCCCTAGCCTCAGCCTGCATCACTTCTGCCTCGCTGTCCCCGGGGCTGCCACATTAGCCGCTCCCAGATGCATGTCTGCTTTCCCGTTACTGGGAGTGGCTGGGGGCGAGGTGACTTTTTCATGATTTTACAAGGCACTCCTAACTCTCTAGGAAACTTTAGGTTGCCTCAACATGGCGCCCACAGTCAGGTCTTCAGTCTTGCTTCTGTTCCCTTTTCTGCTTGCTGGCCCCCTTCCCAGGACTGTGTTCCCAGGCTAGCCCTTCCCTTTCCTGGTCCCAGCTGCCAGGGGCATGGCTAAACTGTAAGAAGGGTAAATTCTTAGTAAGAGACTTGAGGGGGATGGAGTCGCTTGGTGCTGTTCTGGGGCTCTCCAAGGATTCTCTCTTCATAGTTTCTTTCAGCTTGGGGTGGCGCTCCCGCTATTTATTTATCTTTTATTTTAGTTTTATTATTGTTAGTTTTTTGAGACAGGGTTTCATCCTTGGCTGTCCTGGAACTCATTGAGTAGACCAGGCTGGCCCCAAACTCACAGAGATCCACTTGCCTCCATCTCCTGAGTGCTGGGATCAAAGGTGTGCACCACCACCACCTGGATTATTTATTTCTCTTGAAACAGCATCTCAAGTAGCAGAGGCTGGCCTCCAACTTGCTATATAGCAGAAGCTGGAATGCCTGATCCTCCTGCCTCTGCACCCTGAGTGCTGGGATCACAAGCCTGGGCCACCATGCTCAGCCTCCCACTTTATTTTTAAGAAGTCTGGGCTGGGATTTGGAACTGCTTGGAATATTCTCTCCGTCATCCCTTCTCTCCTCCATCCACTTTAATTAAAACCATTTTTTTAAAAAAACACATGTTAATTAAAAAGCAAACATGTTTTGCTAAGTAATTTGGATGCTCTGGTTATGCAAACCATAGCCATTCCAGTTTTTAAAAAAATCCCTCATCCAGCTTGTACCAGTGTCTTAGGCGCTGAGGACCCATATGCCTACTGTGGGTGGTCACTCCTTTATAGTCTGTGTACACCATGGGTCAGAGCAGGGTAGCCTCTGTATCTCACATGTGAGGACCTGAAGGACCAGAGCAGCTAGAGAGCACAACCTTGTGCAGTAGTGTGCATGGGGAACCTGGGGCCAATGAGGAAGGTGATGGTCAGGGCTACTAGGAACCCCGAATACTAAGAGGCACCAGCCTCTACACTCGTCATGACTTCTGGTCATGAGATTCCTGGAGCCTGACACCCTTCATAGCCTGAGCAGCAATCTCTGGCGCCCACTGCAAATAGCCTGAACCCCCTTAAGGTACAGGGCTCAGCGACTTTCAGCTCCGCTGTTCTGTTTGTGGTAGGGGTTAGGGACGTCTCACCCAGAGGCTTTTCCTAGCCTAATCACCACCTTGCACTCTGCCCGTTGGTGTCTCCTACTCAGACGGGAGTGCTTCCCTTGTGTGTGAGAGAATCCATATGCAGATGCGTCATTTCCCTACGTGATCTAGTGGGTCACTGTTAGCCATGACCCTAATGTCATGTTCTGAAGTGGAGAGTTCTTGGGGGTTAGAGGAAGGTCAGATGAAGCAGTGACTAAGAAAATGATGTAGGTGTCCTGAATATGGAGGTGGGTCCTAGGCATTGTGGGACACCTGGGCTGGCCTGGACCTTCAGCACTCATGCAGGGACAAGGCTGGTAACTGAATTCATCCATCTCTTCTACGCTCCTGGCTGCTTTTCCCAAATAGAACCAGAGGAGAAAGTGCTGCCAGGGAGGGGTGCGACTTATCTCACACGCAGTTGCTCCCTTGGTGAGACACACACAGTCTCACATCCCAACAACTCACGGTGGACAGCAGCGACACATGCTGGTGGCTGGCTCTCAAGGCTCAGTCTAACTGGGCGCCTGCCAGCGACACACACTGCAGTTTCTCCCGCTGAACACCCACAGCCCGGAGCAGCGGCTGCAGCGCTGAGCTCCCCGGGCTCTCGGCGCGGCGCTTCTGTGTGGAGTCCGCTTCGCAGCGGCTGGGAAACCGCAGCGGGGCGGGCCGGGATGAGCTCACGCCGCCGCCCGCCAAGCAGCGCAGCCCTAACCAGCTCCAGATGGGGCGAGCGCGGGCCTCTGGCGCCCCCTGCAGGGCCTCGTGCGCCCGGCGGGCCCTGGCCACGCACCTCCGCTGGAGGGCCCGATGGCATCTCCGCTTTTCCGCTCGGTCTGTCGGCTGCCTGAGTTCCACCGGCGCGAGTCACGACCCCTCGCTGCCCGGTTGAGCCTCCGGTTGCGGGTGACCCGACCTTCGTGTTCCCTGGCCGTCCGATCGGGTCCTGAAGCTCTCCCCGCGCCTGGCGGTCCCGGCCCTGCCCTGCCCTGCCCGCTTTTGCTCCTCTTGGCACAAACACCCGGGTTTCTACTGGGAAAGCAGCGGGGGCCTGACCACCGCCTGTTTTTAATAAGCAGCTGGTATTTCCCCGAAATCGCCGGCCCTGGCTGACCTCATGGGGATGACGGCTGGCGGCACGCCAGGGGGCGGGAGCCGGCTCCCGGGTGAGCCCCTGACGCCTGGTTTTGCAGAGACATTGGCCGGGAGGCGGAGCTCTGGCTACTCACATGGACCCTGCGGCCCGCTGGTCCAAAAATCTGCCGGTTTGTGTGTCTACTGTGTGCACCCCGGGCCAGGAGCCCCTGCAGGGGATCGGCGTTCAAATCCCGCCTTATTTGTGATCCTGGTGATTCTCGCCAATTGTTCCCTCTGCTGCAGGATGGGACATGTGGGGATTAGAGGGACCAACGTGGAAAGAGGAGATGGACCTCAGGAACATTCTAGCCGGCACCAAAAGGGGCCCAGTGACAGGCACGGGAGCAAAGGCAGGATGGGGGGAGGGTTGGGGGTTGTCATCTGCCTAGCAAGTAATGGCAACAGGGTGCCCCAGCTGGCCAAGTGCTTAAGCAGGGAAGGATGGATCATCACAGGGGACTGTGGGACCCGAAAGGCTCGGAGAGGCAAGGGCAGACTTTCTGGAAGAGGGGCAGTTAGACAAGACATGGAGAGCAGGGGGTATGAAGAATCGTTAATTTAAGTGAAGGGGCAGGGGAACCCCATCAGGATCGAGGTGTACTAGACATCCAGGGGGACTGTGATACACCGGGAAATAAAGGACCTTAGGCCAGAAACCTCGTCTGTGATGGTGGACAAAGTGTCAGAGTCAGAAGGGGACACACGGTCCAGTGAGGTGAGGAATGGAGCTCTGGGGCCAGAGAAAGCAGAAAGACAGGGTGTGGAAGGCAGCGGGTGTTGGGACTGTGGAAACGAGCGAAGGCAGAAGAGACAAAACCGTTTGTTTCATGAAGTTAGGTGAGGGGGGGAACTTACGGGCCAGAAGGACAGCTAATACACTATTAAAGAGTTTATAATAGTTCTGGGGAGTGGCTGCTGCTTTCCCAGAGGACCTGAGTTCGGTTCCCAGAACCCAAGTTGGGCGGCTCACATCTTCCAGAAGATCTGAGCCCTCTTGTGGCCTCTCAGGGCACTACATGCACATGCAAGTGCACATACACAAATTACGTATGTCAGACCGTGCGAAGGACCACACAGAAAATGAGAGTTGATAGGGCAATTGGGAAGGGAAGGGTGGGGCATGGATATAGTTTTCTTCGTTTTGGGGGGTGGGGTGGGGGAGGGTGGATTTTTTTTCCCCCCAAGACTGGGTTTCTCTGTGTAGCCCTGGCTGACCTGGCACTCACTCTGTAGACAAGGCTAACCTTGAACCTAGAGATTCACCTGCCTCTGCCTCCCTAGTGTTGGGATTAAAGGCGTGCCCCACCACGTGCGCTGGGTTCTTTTTTGAGAGTGGGGATGCAATCTTGCTATGTAGACCAATCTGGGCCCTGAACTCACCATAATCCTTCTGCCTCTGGCTTCTGAGCAATGTCAGGCCCGCACCACCAAGCCTGGTTATTTACTTAAAGACAGGGTCTCCTGTGACCCAGACTGGCCTGTAACTTAAGATCCACCAGCCTCAGCCTCCCTAGTGCTGGGATAAGCCACTGATCCCCTCAGGGGAGCACAGTTTTTGGGGGTGCCAAGGAAGGCCTCACTGAAGAGGCAGCGTCACACCTGGCCCCACTGCCACTTAGCTGAAATGATTTTTATGGAACATTTGTAATTAATTTAATGGTAGGGAACACTTTGATGTTATCCTCTTAAAAAAAATTCCATTCTTTTTCTTAGCAGACCTCTGTAGGCCAAACAAAACAACACAACACAAAAGCTCAGATCTTATTATATTTTGAATTTAATCAGAAAAATGTTTTGGAGAAATTAGGGTTTTTTCCCCTGGTGTATGTAAAAGTCTACATTTTAGTCTTAGTTTTCTTCCTTTGCCCACGAAGTCTAAAATACTATCTGTCCGTTTACAGAAAAAGTTTGCAGATTATGGCCAGGAGAAGAGAAAATGAATTGCATGGATATCTGGGGTCAAAACATCAGCGCAAAGGCTCAGAGTCAGGAGTGAGTGAGGCCAGAGCCCTGTGGACAGGGGACCCAGTCACAGGACAAAGTCTTGGCTCTTGGAAGAGTACGTGGCTCTATTAATGGAATAGCTTTCCTAATTTGTTATTGCCTCTGTTTATATTTTGTCTGCATGCTGATTTCTTTCCCCAGCCTTCTTGATTTAATTTTTTGAAGAGTTTTATTATTTTTTTTTGCTCAGTTCCCTTGCATTTGTTTTAGAAGATTGTATCTTCCTCAAATTGTATGTTTTGTGTCCTGCCTATATATAACTTCTTTTTTTTTTTTTTTTTTT
>CABHPP010113964.1:0-20604 GCA_902168425.1 Peromyscus attwateri
CCTTTCCCCTCCACTCCTATGGCGACGTTTACAAGGTGCGCTGTGCGGGGCGGCGGGACGGGCGGGAGTGCAGGAGGAGGGTGCATCCGCACGTCCCGCCGCGGGAGCCCCGGCCCCGCCCCCTCCTCACCCCGCTTCTTGCCTTGTGCTCCTCAGGCCCGTGACACCGTCACGTCCGAACTGGCCGCGGTGAAGATCGTCAAGCTAGACCCAGGTGTGGGCCCGGGTGGGGCCTCTGCGCTCCAGGGAGGCGGGCGCGGGCGCGTGAGCTGGCGGGGGCGGAGAGTTGACATTTCCGAGACCCCCAGAGAGGCTGTCCCCAGGAGAGACTAAGCTGGCACCTGCCCGGCCAAGAGAGAAACACTCTGTGCCCAGTTAGCACCTAGGGGCAGAGTCTGGACTACCCCTGTGTGGCCCCCCATAATGCCTTGTGCTCCCCAGGGGACGACATCAGCTCTCTTCAGCAGGAAATCACCATCCTTCGTGAATGCCGCCACCCCAATGTCGTGGCCTACATTGGCAGCTACCTCAGGTGAGGTTGTTTACCCTCTTACTCCAGACCGCCCTCGTGTGCCCTGCTGTGTGCCAATCCCAGCTCTTTGTACCCCCAGGAATGACCGCTTGTGGATCTGTATGGAGTTCTGTGGAGGGGGGTCGCTGCAGGAGATTTACCACGGTGAGAACCAGACTCTATGGGACATGGCCTTCCCCCATCCCAACAAAGGGACAGGAGGGCATCCTCCAGGCTGAACTTGGGCTCCTCTCTGCTTCTGGCTGGCTGTGTGACCTTGAGAGAATTGCTGTCCTTCTCTGGGCTCAGTATCCCAGCCTAATGTGGCTCACATCTCTTTACTGTAGTGGTGCCTGCTGCTTCCCACTATGCAGGATGGCTTGGGAGGGTCAACATATCCCTCAGGCTCTCTCTCAGCCCTCATACTGTCTATTTCAGCCACTGGGCCCCTGGAAGAACGGCAGATAGCCTACGTTTGCCGGGAGGCACTAAAGGTACTGGGCTCATAGGCAGCACCCACTTTGGAATCCTCAGGAGTGTGGGCCTAACCCAGCTGGCCCTGTGGGGTGTGGGACCTTGGGATGGGCTGTCCCAGGGGCTGTGGGTCCTAAGGGGGAGGGGGCCCCAGTTCTGTTGCCGGAAGCAGCCTATTTCCCTCTTGGCTCAGTCACTTCCTGTTTGGGGAGAGGGGAGGAGGAAGCGGCTTGGGTGGGGGGCCCCAGTCCTGAGGAGGGGCTCAGGAAAGATGATTAGTGCTAAGTAGCTGTTCTCAAAAGACTCCTCTTTGTCCCCAGGGACTCCACCACCTGCATTCTCAGGGGAAAATTCACCGAGACATCAAGGTAGGGGTCAGCCAAGGGCATGGTTCAAGTGAGGAGGAAGCTGCCAGGCACCTGACAGGATCCTTTCTGTGTCCCCCTCCAGGGTGCCAACCTTCTGCTCACTCTGCAGGGTGATGTCAAGCTGGGTCAGTACCGGGGCATGCCATGTGGGTGAGGGTTTAGCAGGGACTCAGAGGCCATCATAGAATTGAGTGCTGTGGATTGTAGTCACTTTGCTGCTCGAGCCTCAGTTTCCCCACTTAGGAGATGTAGCAGTATTACCTGCTTGCAGATAGTTGGCTGAGGTTAGCTTGGGAGGGACCTGACATGAGAATCAGGTTTTCAGAAATGGAAGATTGGTGACCCCTCTCAGGCCTGGCCTTGCTTGGGACGTTGTGGCTGGACCCAAGCTCTGCCTGGTATAGCCTGGGCCCTGGGCTGGGAAGTAAGTGAGGCCCTGGGGCTGGCAAGGGTCTCTTTTTTCCTGCAGCGGACTTTGGGGTGTCAGGTGAGCTGACAGCATCTGTGGCCAAGAGGCGGTCTTTCATTGGCACTCCGTACTGGTAAGGCGGTGGGCGCCCTGCCAGTCGGGGTAGGGTCCACAGGTAGGGTGCCCGGCCATCCCATCTGTGACCCCGACTCTAGGATGGCGCCGGAGGTCGCTGCCGTGGAACGCAAAGGTGGCTACAATGAGCTCTGTGACGTCTGGGCCCTGGGCATCACTGCCATTGAGCTGGGCGAGCTGCAGCCACCGCTGTTCCACCTGCACCCCATGAGGTCAGCCTAGCACATGCCCCTTCCCTGACCCTTGCCCTGCTGACCCTTGACCCATAACCTCACATCCTCCCCAGGGCCTTGATGCTCATGTCGAAGAGCAGCTTCCAACCACCCAAGCTGAGAGACAAGACGCGCTGGTGAGGGCTCACCCAACAGCTGAGATCCGCTTTTCCAGCCGAGGCCTGTGGGACGGATGCTCTTGCCGAGGGTTGAGCTTGGTTCCCGCCCTAGGCCCCGGACTCAATATGGACAGGAGGGAAGGGCTGGTGGCTTGTGATGGAGGCATTGCTATTGTGCAACACCTTCCTTGGTGGCCGGCCGGCCGGGGCAACTGACAGGATGCTTCTGTGCAGAGCTTAACCTGGGTCTGGGGCGGGGGGGCTTTTGTGCCCATTAGGACCCAGAATTTTCACCACTTCCTCAAGCTGGCCCTCACCAAGAACCCCAAGAAGAGGCCCACAGCTGAGAAGCTTCTGCAGGTGGGAGGCAGGGGATGGCCTGGGGACTTGAGGCTCACAGAGAAGACCTGGAGGACAGGGACCAACCTGATCAACCCTTGCTCCTCCAGCACCCATTCACAACCCAGCAGCTCCCTCGGGCCCTCCTCACCCAGCTCCTCGACAAGGCCAGCGACCCCCACCTGGGAACCCTCTCCCCTGAAGACTGTGAACTGGAGGTAAAGCAAGGACTGGGAGAGATGTCTCAACCTGGTTGGAAGGGGCCTGCAGGTGGTGTAAGTCGCAAGCAGTCGCTGGACTTGAGGAATTCCAGCACAGAGCTTCTCTCTAGTTGAGCCCACCCGCCATGAATGTCTTGAGTGGGTCTTGCCTCACTGCACGCCCTCAGGTCCAAGCCAGCCATGACTATGACTAAGCTATTTTCCTTCCTGTGTGGCCTTTGGCAAGTTTCTTGACGTTTCTGTGCCAGTGTTCCCATCTGTGAAATGAGGGTTATTGTATTTCATAGTAACCTTAGAGGGTTGTCATGAAAACAGAACGCCGGATGGATGTCAAGACCTGGAAGAATTCCTGGCGAGGGGTGAGTACTGGGTGCAAGTCTGCTGTGTGTGTTCTTTCTTAGACCCAGGATATGTTTCCAGATACCATCCATTCCCGGGGCCATCATGGTCCAGCTGAGAGGACCCCCTCCGAGATCCAGTGTGAGTTTTCTGACAGGGCCAAATGCACCTGTGGATCTGGTGTTATTTTTGGGGTCCATCATGAGACTTTCACCCCTCCTAACCAATACTCTGGATCCCTAGTTCACCAAGTGAAATTTGGTGCCCCCCGCCGGAAGGAGACGGATCCTCTCAATGAACCGGTGAGGCACTGGCTGTGTGGAGGGGGGTGGGGGTTGGTGGGGCGGGTGGGGGGTGGGTCAGATGTGCAGATGCAGGAGGAGTGTCCCAAATCAAGGGACTGAAGCAGGGGTTGCCTGTGTCACCTGGGGTGCTGGGCTGGAGGCTCCTCTTAGGCCGGTTTCCTTTAGTCAGCACTGGAAAATGGAAGAGTGGCCGCCCCCTTCTAAAACCTGTTTCACAGGACTGAGAACCCCCCCTTGAGCGTATTCCTTACTCTGCCTGTCTCAGGATCATGCCATCCCCTTTGCTCTTCCTCTCCAATCCCACAGTGCTCCTCTCTCAGCCCCGCTGTCTTACTGTCTGTCTCTCTTACCTGTCATTTTGTCTTTTACAAGTCTTTTGTCTCTTGCGAAAATAGCCTTCATCTGTCTGTCTGTCTGTCGGGCCTCTCCTGCTGTCCTTCTCTCTCTTTGTTAATGTTGAGACAGGATCTCTGTCTAAGTTACTCTAGCTGGCCTTGAACTCTCCCTGTACTCTAGGCAGGCCTTGATTCAGCTCATTCCTGGCTGCTCCCTTCCATCTTTTGATACCCTTGTCTTTTTCTTCACCTCTCCTGATGTCTGTGCCTTCGTCTCCTCCAGTGGGAGGAGGAGTGGACGCTGCTGGGAAAAGAGGAACTGAGTGGGTGAGTGAGCAAGCCTGGGGACGCTGAGGGGCAGCTTGGGTCTTGTGGAAGACTGACCGTTGACCCTTTTCTCTGGCCCAGGAGCCTGCTGCAGTCGGTCCAGGAGGCCCTGGAGGAAAGGTGAGGGCCCGTACCCGGGATGCAGAAGGCCTCCAGGCCTGGGGTTAGTCTCATCTCACACCTCATCATGCCATGTGCTGTGTCCCTGTAGGAGCCTGACCATTCGGCCAGCCTTAGAACTCCAGGTATGGATCGGAAGAGGGTGGAACTGCGAAGTAAGCCGTGTGCACAGGGTGCCTTGGGGTAGAGAGCATCACAGGGCACCTGCTAATGGCCAGGCTGTTTTCTGATCCTCTTGCCAGGAGCTGGACTCCCCAGATGATGCCGTGGGAACCATCAGACGGGCCCCGTTTTTGGGGCTGCCCCTTACTGAGCCAACACCTGATGACAATGTCCAGTCCTGCTCCCCAGGTGAGGCTCAGACTTGGCAGGCCAGGAGGAATTCTGGGGTAGGGCTGGGGCTTGGAGTCACTGTGGTCTGTGCGTATAGGAACCCTGTCTGCACCTCCACCTGGCCCTGGCAGCCCACCATTGCTGCCCACTGCCTGGGCCACCCTGAAGCAACGGGAGGACCCTGAGGTGAGAGGGCACCAGAGGGGTGGGAGGTGGGCTGTAGGGTGTCACCTTGGCCCTGACTCCTTCCCTCCCACACAGAGATCATCCTGTCACGGCCTTCCTCCCACCCCCAAGGTGCACGTAAGTGTTTACTGGGCATCCCTAGGCCCTGCTGTCCTGGCTTTCCCACTGGTCCCTCACCAGCTACTTGCTTCCTTCCTAGATGGGTGCCTGCTTCTCCAAGGTCTTCAATGGCTGCCCCCTGCAGATCCATGCTGCTGTCACTTGGGTTCACCCTGTGACTCGAGGTGGGCCAGGGGTAGAGCAGAAGCAGTAACCTAGGACACCCTTAGGTATGGGCCAGGGGGGTGTGGCAGCCTCTGACCCCATACCCACGCCTGCAGACCAGTTCCTGGTGGTCGGGGCTGAGGAAGGCATCTACACCCTCAACCTGCATGAGCTGCATGAGGACACACTGGAGAAGGTGAGGCCTCTTGGCTCTGGGGGGCAGAGGCACAGGGGTCCTGGTGCTGATCGCCTGTCCACTGTCTTTGGTCCCAGCTCATCTCCCAGCGCTGCTCCTGGCTCTACTGTGTGAACAACGTGTTGCTGTCACTCTCAGGTAGGAGGAGGGTGCAGAGGCAGCCAGAGCACCCCTCCCCAAACTTTCTCTGAGCCCTGTGTGATTTTTCCCCTTCTGCTTCAGGGAAATCCACGCACATCTGGGCGCATGACCTTCCCGGGCTTTTTGAGCAGCGGAGACTGCAGCACCAGGCGCCCCTCTCTATCCCTACCAACCGCATCACTCAGCGCATCATCCCCAGGTCAGCAAGTGGGGAGCGTGGAGGAGGTCCCACGTAGTGCCGACTGGACGGGACTCTGCCAGGATCTTAGTAATCACTTAGGCACTTTCTGTCCCTGGGGCTGTTTCCTCCTGGTCAGTACAGTTGGCGGCCTCGCCTGCTGTCCACCTGGCTTGTTGAAATGCACGGAGGGATGTGGAAGTGCTTTGTAGATGGTGGGGCTGTGGGCTTCATCCAGCAGTTCGGTGGGCCCTGTGCTGGCCTGGCACATGAGTCAAGAGAAACCCTGCTTTGGAGAAACGAAGGACTCCCAGAGGGGCGGGAGTAGAGTTGGAGAGAGTGTTCTGGAAGTCAGGAGGCTGAGACAGCTCAGAGTTAGAGGGTACATTCCAGTGCTTTGGGGGGCGGGGGGGGGGGGGGGGTGTGCAGGTGGGACCACGGAAGCAAGGCCTGGGCAGCTCCGTGGTGGTATTTGGCCTGAGGGCTGAGAGCCGCACAGGTGGCCGAACCCTTCCTCTGTTGCCAAGCCTAGAACTTGGACTCTGTCCAGTGGACAGCAGCGCTGTCAGCATTTCAAAGGATCCTATTGTGTTCTGGTCAGTATGCTTCGTGCTAGAGGTGGTTCAGCTCACTGTCTGAGAGCCAGGCTGGTGTGCTGGCTCATGCCTGACATTCCAGCAGTCAGGAGATTGAGGCAGGAAGATCGCAAGTTTGAGGCCAGCCTGGGCTACATAGGGAGACTTTGTCTCAAAAACAAAAACATGGTGGTGCATGCTTTTCATTCATGGTTATCCTTGTCTACCTATTGAGTTGGAGGCTAGCCTGAGCTATGTGAGTTCCTGTTTCTGAAAACAGAGTACACGGGCCATATAGAGGTCTACAGTAGGAATTTGGGCAGCAGAATGGTCAGCTCTGGACACGGGCTGCAGAGGAGCCCACTGCAGAAGATAAGCGGCTCAGCATTATGTGCAGTGTGAGGTGCAGCTGTTAGCTGGTAACCACGTAGCCAGTGTCGTCCTCATATGTCGTTGGCATTGTGCAGGACTCCGGGACATCTGTGGACTGAAGGGACCTGTGCCCTTCTCTTTATGCCATTCTTTTGTGGAGAGGAGGAAGATGGTAGACCTAGAAAAATGAGGCTGTTTGGCAGTGATGACTCAGAGCATACGCCATGGGGAAGAGTAGGATGAAGAAGAAGACTTTGAAGGGCTGTTCTGAAAGCCTTCAGTGAGAAAGTGCTATGTGAGCCAAGACTGAGGAAAGGGCTGAGGCTGTAGCTTGCTGGCAAAGTGCTTGCCCAGCATGTATGGACCCTAGGCTTAGTCCCCAGCTCTGTAGGAAGAACCTAGGACTTAGAGGAGTGTGGGGCTGGCAAGATTGCTCAGTGGGTAAAGACACCTGCCACCTGATGATCCGATTTCAAATCCTGGGACCAGTTGATGGAATGAGAAGATCAGCTCTTATAGGCTGTTCTCTGACCTCCATATGCACACCATGGTGTATATACACACACACACACCCCACACATGAATGCATGATAAGAAAAAAATAAATTTATTTTATTATTATTGGTTTTCTGAGACAAGGTTTCTCTGTGTAGCCCTGGCTGTCCTAAAACTTGCTCTGTAGACCAAGCTGGCCTCAAACTCACAGAGATCGCCTGCCTCTGCCTCCCAAGTGCTGGGATTAAAGGCGTGCATCAGCACTGCCAGCCAATAAATTTAATTTTTAAAAGAAGCCAGCCTGGTCTACAGAGTGAATTCCAGGACAGCCAGGGCTACACAGAGAAACCCTGTCTTGGGGGTAGGGTGAGGTGGGGTGGGGGAATTAGAGAATTGTGGGTATGTAGGGCAAGTTATCCAAGGAGAAGAGGTGCCCAATACAAAGGTCCCAGCGCAGAGCGGGTATGGCTTGCTTGAGGACAGGAGACAGGAGGTCACAGAGCGTCTGTCTCCAGGGAGGCATTGGGCTTTGACTCAGCAGCTGGGAGGCCGCTGGTAAGGTGTGGTGGGCACCGAGGTCTTCATGGGCTCTCTAGCTGCGGGGTGAGGACTAAGCCACTGATGAGGGAGGGTGGTGGAGGCCGGGGGAGGCCTGTTGCAGTGGTCAGGGCTAGCAATGGAGGTGTGGGCTGCAGTCGGAGTAAAGAAAGTGAAGATTGGTCTGGTTCTGGTTTGCAAGTAGAGCCCGCAGGATTTCCTGGTGATAGGTGGTGTTTGGAAGGGAAAGGGGAGTCAAGGCTGAGTGCCCGGCTTCTGACCCAGGCTGAGGGAAGGATGGAGCTGTCATCAGCTGTGAGTGACGTCGGAGTCTGGGCTGAATTCAGATTGGCCACATTAAATAAATTATGTGCCTGTCATCTCAGCACTCAAGAAGCTGAGGCAGAGGGTTACTGAGGTTTGATGCTACAGTGTGAGACCCTGTCTTAAAACTTGCATTTCAGCTGGGCGGAGGTGGCGCATGCCTTTAATCCCAGCACTCAGGAGGCAGAGCCAGCCTGATCTCTCTGTGAGTTCTAGGCTAGCCTGGTCTACAGAGTGAGTTCCAGGACAGCCACTAAAACTACACAGAGAAATCCTGTCTCGAAAAAACAAAAACAAAAATAAAACAAGGGGTTGGGGATTTAGCTCAGTGGTAGAGCGCTTGCCTAGCAAGCGCAAGGCCCTGGGTCCAGCCCTCAACCCAGAAAAAAAAAAACAAAAAAAACAAAACAAAAACAAAAACAAAAACAAAAAAAACATTGCATTTCAAAAGATGCACCCATATTCTTTGTGAGTGGGACCTCCCTAGTCCATTTGGGAAACTGGAATGCCAAGAAGAGTGGGCCAGGTAGGGACCCCAGTATTATGACCAAGCCAGGCCAGGGGCAGCAGTATTGGGGAGACCTAGAAGAGACCCTTATCTACAGAGCTCACACCAAGCCTGGATGTGGTGTCCTGTGGCCTCTGGGCTTCCTGAGCCTCCATTCTGACACCACCTTAGGCAGCAGGCTTGGCAGAGTCCTGGCAAGTCAGGGGCAGCTTTGAGCCTGTGTCTGCTTTGAACATAAAGAAGGGAAGAAATGGAATTCTTTAGAGGAAACACGAGGTGCAAACCTACCCAGATGCTGGCTGGTAGGAGAGTGGGGGGAAAAGGAAGGGCAGAGGGCAGTGCAGTGAGGCAGACGCTGCTTCCTCCCAGGGGCCTGTCCTGGCAGGCGCACAGACAGGACCTGAGTCACTGGGAGGAGATTGCCCTGTTAACAGCTTAGTTCCTCAGATGAAGAAACAGTCTCAAATGGTCAGTCCCCCGAGGGCATGGGGGACTCCCCATAAGACAGCCACCCACTGGCCCCACAGGGCCCTAAGCCTCAGCTACAGGTGCAGAAGGCAGGCCATTTACTGTTTGAAGTCTACGTTTCCCAGGGCCTGTTTGCCAGTCTTTGAAATGGATTGAGTTTGCTCAAGCTGGGACCTGCCTCAGCTTCTGGTCTCCACACTAGCTGCTTTACCTGGCAGTGAGGAAGCAGACACACAGAGATGAAGTGACCTTTTTAAAACCACACAGAGCCAGGCGGCGGACGCCTTTAACCCCAGCACTCGTGAGGCAGAGCCTGGTGGGTCTCTGAGTTCGAGGCCAGCCTGGGCTACAGAGGGAGATACAGGACAGCCAGGACTGTTTCATAGAGAAGCCCTGTCTAAATAAATAAATAAATAAATAAATAAAGCCACACAGAACCTAGGGTGGTGATTTTTACCTATAATCCTAACACTTGGGAGACTAAGGCAAGCACAAGAGGATTGCCCCAAAGTCTGAGCTAACCTGGGCTACTGAGTAAGACTCTGTCAAAAACTAAATGAAGACTGGTGAGATAGCTTGTCAGGTAAAGGTGGTCACTGCCGAGCCCGATGACCTGTGTTCCATCTCAAGGACGCACACGGAGGGAGGGCAACTGGCTTCTGCAGGTTATCCTGAAGTTCTGTCCTCCACTGTCAGTCAGCCAGCCCATGTAGAGAAACACTTCCTTTTTCATAGTTTACATTTATTATTATTACTATTACTTGCTTTTGTTTGTTTGAGACAGGGTCTCTCTACATAGTCCTGGCTGTCCTGGAACTCACTCTGTAGACCAGGCTAGCCTTGAAGTTGCAGAGATCCTCCTGTCTCTACCTCCCAAGGGCTGGGATTAAAGGTGTATGCCACCATGCCCAATTACATTTATTATTTTTGGGGTGTGTGATTCATGTGCCAGAGTATTCAAGTAGAGGTCAAAAGACAACTTACAGAAATAATTTTTCTCAGTCAACCACACGGATCCCAGGAATTGAGTTCATGTTATAAGTCTTAAAGGCAGATGCCTCTACCTAATGAGCCATCTAGCCAGCCCAAGAAAAGTTGAAAAAGAAGAAAGACAAAAATGGGGGAGGGGGGGTTGTCACAGATGGCACTGAATCTGGTGGCTCAGGCTTCTAATCAGTACCTGGAAGGCTGCAGCAAGATGATCAGGAGCTTGAGACTAGCCTGGGCTACATGAACCCTGTCACCAGAAACTTACAAATGACCCGGGACTGGAGAGATGGCTCAGTGGTTAAGAGCACTTACTGCTCTTTTAGGAGACCTGGGTTCAGGTTCCCATCACCCACATACATGATAGCTCACCATGACCTGTAACCTCAGTTTCAGGGGATCTGGTGCCTTCTCACCTTTGCAGGCACTAGACAAATACAGTGTACATACATACATACATGCAAGCAAACATTCATACACACAAAAATCAGCTTAAAGAAAAAACAACCCAAAACAAAAGAACAGACAACCCTTCCTAGAGCCCCAGGCTAGGGAGCCCAAGATGCTCAAGGCGCCTCAGTCCCTTGCAGCTCTTACAGGCACATTGCTGCACCTCATGGAGCCTGCCTAGTGTCTCATCCGTGAGGCAGGAGAGGACAGTGACCACCTCACAGGGCTCAGTGGGGGCCTTGCTGGGTGGCTCCCAGAACATGTGCTGATTTTCACCTCTACAGGCGCTTTGCCCTGTCCACCAAGATTCCTGACACCAAAGGCTGCCTGCAGTGCCGTGTGGGTAAGAGCTGGCCGTGTGGGGCTGGGAGAGGTTCTGTGAGTCCGAGCCCTTGCCCACCACCTCCTTCTCCTGCAGTCCGCAACCCCTATACAGGCAGTACTTTCCTGCTGGCCGCCCTGCCTGCCAGCCTGCTTCTGCTGCAGTGGTATGAACCCCTGCAGAAATTCCTGCTGCTGAAGGTAGGAGACCAGAGGGCCCTTGGGTGGCAGGATGCCTGCAGGAGAAACAGAGCCTAGCCTCTCTGCTGTCTCCCAGAACTTTTCCAGCCCTCTGCCCAGCCCGGCGGGGATGCTGGAGCCGCTGGTGCTAGACGGGAAGGAGCTGCCGCAGGTGTGTGTGGGCGCAGAGGGGCCTGAGGGACCTGGCTGCCGAGTCCTGTTCCATGTCTTGCCCCTGGAGGCCGGACTGACTCCAGACATACTCATCCCGCCTGGTGAGCAGCTGGGTGTTACAGGGAGGGCAGAGGTGAAGGAGGGCACACTTCAGACCATGCTCTCTGATCGGGGGTTCCGTGAAGGATGTCATTAGACTAGCCTGGGCACAGTGGCACAGGCCTGTGGTCCCTCTTCTGAGGCTGAAGCAGGAGGGCTGTATGAACTCCTGAGTTAGATGCCAGCCTGGCTAACATAACGATCCTAAGCTGGAAAAAAAAAAAAAAAAGGAAGAAAAAAAAAGCATGGTGGTATAAGCAGTTGGCAGGCTGAGTCAGGAAGATCCTGAGTTTGAGGCCAGCCTGGGCTATATAGAGTTCCAGGCAGCCTAACCTACATAGTGTGGTCCAGTGTCACAAGCAAAACAGGTCTAGGCATGTTGGCACATATCTTTAATCCCAGCACTCAGGAGGCAGAGGCAGGTGGATCTCTGAGTTGGAGGCCAGCCTGGTCTACAGAGTGAGTTCCAGGACAGCCAGAGCTACATAATAACAAAACCAAACAAAAAAGACAGACCAAACTAAACCAAAAGTTCTTAGATTAAAAGGCTTGGTAGCCGGGCGGGCGGTGGTGGCGCACGCCTTTAATCTCAGCACTCTGGAGGCAGAGCCAGGCAGATCTCTCTGAGTTCGAGGCCAGCCTGGTCTACAGAGCGAGATCCAGGAAAGGCACCAAAACTACACAGAGAAACCCTGTCTCAAAAAACAAAACAAAACAAAAAAAGGCTTGGTAGCCAAGGAAAAGCTGGCTGCCTGTGCTTAAGCCTGAGCCAGCAGCAGCAGCAGGAGAGGAGCTCTGGCCAGGTAGGGACTGGAGGCTTCCATTCTGAGCAGGGAAGGATGACAGCTCAGCCATGAGGACAGCGGGGCAGTGGGTAGAGAAGGAAAGGCTCCTGGTGCCGGGGCCCTGCAGGATTTCATTCCTAATTTTCCTGTTGCTTTTTTTAAAATAAAGATTTATTTATTTATTATGTAATATATTATGTATACAGTATTCAGAAAGAAGGCATCAGATCTCATTAGAGATGGTTGTGAGCCACCATGTGGTTGCTGGGAATTGAACTCAGGACCTCTGGAAGAGTAGCCAGTGCTCTTAACTGCTGAGCCATCCCTCCAGCTCCTTGCTTAAAAAAATAATTTTTTTAGATTTATTTTACTTTATGAGTATGGATGCTTTGCCTTCATGACCACATGTGTGCCTTGGAAGTCAGAAGAGGGTGACCTGGAGTTCCAGAGGGTTGTGAGCCATTATGTAGGTGCTGGGAATCAAAACTTGTATCCTCAGGAAGAGCAGCCAATGCTCTTAACCACTGAGCCATCTCTGCAGCCCCCTCAGTCTTAATTCTTAAAATGGCCTTGAAAGTAGACTTTGTCATGTCTGAGTTACCAAAGAGAAAAATTAAGTTCAGAGAGAAGTGACTTGTGCCAGGTCACACATCTAGTGATTCTCACAGCCTATCTGACCCCAGAGGCTCCTATAGGACTCTGAAACCCCATCCTCACTCCTAAGAAGCCTAAGAGCAAGTCCCTCGTTCTGCGTAGGATCCCATAGGGCTAGTGTGAAGTGAACTGTAGCTGTTCAGGACTGGCTGTACGTGTCCCCTCAGTCCTTGGAATGCTAGAGTAGGCTGGTGGTTCAAACAGGCTTTGCCTCGCTTCTCTGCCCACAGAGGGGATACCAGGCTCCGCCCAGCAGGTGATCCAGGTGGACAGGGACACGGTCCTGGTCAGCTTTGAACGTGAGTGCCCTAGGGTCAGGGTTGGAGGGCTCTAGCAGGCCCAAGCATGGCAACCGTGGCAGTGGCAGTTTTTGCCCCTGCCTTCTCCCCGTCCCCTCTACCTTGCAAAACCGTTAGATGACATTCCTAAAGCTAGTCACCAAGGTCTGTTCCCTTATTTGGCCACTTCCTCCTCCTGAGGCTGACTATCAAGGTCCAGCAATCAATGTATTGAAGTCCAGCAATCAGAAGTCCCCTTTTGGCTGCCTGAATTAACATGCCCAATGAAAATTAACCAACTCATCCTAACAAGGGTTCCCCTTTCCCTTTATAAACTGCCATTTGCCTATAGGCCGTGCCTGCCTCCCCTCTATCCAGAGGCAGTCCTTTGTCCCTCTGGGGCAAATATCCCTTCCCCCTCCCTTGTTCCCTTCCCCTTGTCCCTCATCTTCTGTCTCTTGTCTTTGTCTCTTATTCCCTGACCTTTGTCTCCTTTGTGCTGAGAACTTGATCTTGGGGTGTCTTGTGCTGATTTGAGGTCCTTTCAGTGGTGAGGAAGGCTTTATGGGTCTCCTCCACCCACCAGCTCTCTCCCTGTGCAGGCTGTGTGAGGATCGTTAACCTGCAGGGTGAGCCCACAGCTGCACTGGCCCCGCAGCTCACCTTTGACTTCCCTATTGAGACTGTGGGTGAGTAAGCCAGAGGTGGATATGGCAGCATCCACAGTCCGGAAGCATGTGTGACTGACTCAGGGCTAGGGTTGGCAGTAGGACCAGAGTAGATTCCCTACTCCTGTTGGGGAGCCATCCTGGTCACCCTGGATCAGTGAGGACCCCTGTCGGTTGCCCTGGGTCAGGCCTTATGGCAAGGATCGGGGGATTGGTGGAGTGTAGGGTCAACAGAGCCCATTCTTCCAGTGTGCCTGCAGGACAGTGTGCTGGCTTTCTGGAGCCATGGCATGCAGGGCCGAAGCCTTGACACCAACGAGGTGAGTGGGGTAAGGGACCTCACTTCCTCCAGCTCCGAGGGCCCTGTTAGAAAGGACCCGCTGGGATGGTCTCAGAGTCCCTTGTCTTCCAGGTGACTCAGGAGATCACAGATGAGACCAGGATCTTCCGAGTGCTGGGGGCCCACAGGTGGGTAAAGGTGGTACCTGAAATGCACCTTGTATTGCGGATACCACCCCCAGGCTAGAGATGGGGGGGTTCACCTGGCTTTCCTGCCTTGCTCACCTTGTGCCTCTCCCCCCACCAGGGACATCATCCTGGAGAGCATTCCCACTGACAACCCTGGAGCACACAGCAACCTCTACATCCTCACAGGTCACCAGAGCAGCTACTGAGCTGTTGCCCTGGCGGCGCCCAGGCCTCGGTTGTCACCTCCAGCCTCTGCTGGGGCCCCAGAGGGCCGACCTAATTTTGAGAAGTGTTGGGGGGCAGGGAGGGGAGGTAGCCCACCCCCCTCAGCAATAACTGGACCAGAGGAAGCTGCGACCACCTACCCTCCCTGCCGTGTTACCCCCCAGTGCAGGGGGCCCTGGGCAGGATGGGGCTGCCTGGCTGATCCATTCCATTTTCTCATTTCTCCTTTCTGTTCTTTCTGCCAAGAGCCTGCTCCATGTTCTGTCCTGGGCACCATGTATTTAAGAGAGAACTATATTGGTATTAAAGCTGGTTGGTTTTATCCCACTAGTCCCTCTGAGGTGGAGGGGTTGAGCCCCCCACTTCTGCCCCTTTCTCTTCTCTCACTCTGTCCTGCAGGACACTTTCCTGTAAGTACTTGGTTGGTCTCAGGCATGCACTATGGAAGGGCAGTCCGCTGGTGCTTGGTGGAGTCTAGACTCAGGTGACACAAGCCAGTGGTCCAGCAGCCATCTTGGACCTGTATCTTCCTGGTCCCTGCCCAGAGCAGCCCTCGCTCAGTTTTATAGATTGAGACATCTGCTGTAGTTTGGCGTCTTGTGGACGCATGCACGGAATTACAAGCAAAGGGACCTGTCCAGGGCAGCCTTGCCCCAAGTAGGCTCTTGCTTGGGTCTGTGGGAGGATGCTGGAAGCTAGCCAAGGAGCTAGCCACCATGTCCGTGACCATTTCTGTGCCCTGGCCCTGGCTGCAGTGTCCCACTGCAGACCTGTGACAGTACAGTGAAGCATCAGCTTAGCCGGGAAGATGGATCTGGGTCTCTTTAGTGTTCATTCATTCCATGCCAGGCCAGGGGTCACTACCAAGATACAGCTCAACCCCAAGAAACATGTTGGAGCCCATGTCCCTGGCGGCTCAGCTTGTGCTTCATATTGCCCTCCCTTAGTCCCCTTGCAAAGGGCTCAGAGCCCCCAGGGCCAGGTGCCCCCTCCCCTGTGGCCCCAGATACTGACTGGCTTGCCAGTGACCAAGGCCACTGAAGGGAGGGTGGGGCACACAGAGCCAGGCCTGTGGGCACTAACGGGGGTTGTGGAGCGAAGGTCCAGAGCTCAGTGCTCTGTTCCAGCTCCTTGCCCCCTCCTGACATTTAGAGCAAATGTCGGGGCAGAAGGTCTTAGGCCGGGTGTGCTGGCTGCAAGTACTTGGCAGCTCAGTGAAACAACGGGCGGGTGAGTGGGTCGGCAACAGCTCATGTGACTGGAGTTTGGGGCCCTGTGGTTGTCACTGTCCCGTCTTCAGAGCCTCGATTGCTTGGTTTCTAGTGGCCAAGAGGGTTGCTTGGCTGCACAGGGAGCCAGGCCAGGAAGAGGGATGGAGCATATGTCCTCAGTGAGACTCCAAATCATCTGAAGGGTCAAGGGAGATCGGGTTACACAGTAAAATCCTGGCTCCCTATCTCCCGGATTTCTTGGGAGCATGCTGGTGGTGGGGGTGAGAGGGTCGCCACCCAGCCCACACTTAACCCAGGTGCCCTGGGAGAACTGGCCCTCAGACTTCAGGGTAGTGGCTGCACACAGTGCCACCTTGTGGCAGGTGGCTCAGCCCAGAGTCCATCTGAAAAGGAGGTTTAGGGGTGTAGTATGCCAAAGTGAGAGGCCTGTGAAAGGAAAGGCCCACTGATAGGGTTGGGTGCCACAAGCCAAAGACAGGGCAAGCCAGGAATATGCACTGAAAGATGTAACTTTATTTATATATTTGTTTATAGACAACCTTTTTCAAATACAAAAGAGAATTCGATGAAGCCGACTGTGGTGAATGCCTGTGACCCCAGTACTCAGGAGGCAGAGGCAGAGGCAGGACTGTCTGAATCGTAGTCCAGCCTGGGCTACATAGTGAACTCCAGGCCAGCCAAGGTTATATGTAGTAAGATCCTGCCTCAACAATAAATAAAACTTGTCTCTCATTTGTCCTCCAGTCTCTTCTAGAAGTATTTATGATATTTAAACAATTTGGTATATTTTTATTCACATGGCAACAGTCCATATATCCTGCTGGCTCTCTGAAAATACATTCTGGAGATCTTTCCATTAGCAGCCTGGCCTATTTTTGTATAGCTTGTGCTGGGTAGTACATGTTTCAGGTGACTGATGTTAACTGAAAGGTCCTTATTGACGGAATGTATTTCTACTTTAATATCACAAACCACACTGCAATAAATAACTCCTGTGTCTGAGCCACTCTGTGTACTCAAATGTGTTTCTGGGGGATCAATTCCTGGAAGTGGCATCTCTGGGTTGGAGTGGCGAGGTACCATACAAATGCCCTCTGTGGGCGTTACCTGTGGGATGGGGTCTTTTCATCATTCTGTGGATAGAGATACATCACCAGTTATGGTGACTCACACCTGTCACCCAGCCCTTTAGAGTCCAAGGCAGGAATGCCAGCTAGGGCTACATACCACAACCCTGCATGTAAAAAGCAGAACAGAGAACATGGGCTCACTAGCATGTTCAACAAACAGGCCTGTGCCAGAGGGCACATGGGAAAGCCCTGGTGCACCGCGCATCCCTGAAGGTGCAGAGGAGCCTCTGGAATGAGAGAGGGAAAGTGATGTGGAGCACAGGGCAGGGGCCACATTCACTGAGCTTGGTTTTCCCCAGGATGCACCATCAGCTAAAGCAGGGCGGGTGGGCAGTCAGGAAATGCTCTAAGTTCTTGATACAGCAACACCAAAGGTCTTAAACCAAAGCAGTAAGTCCCATAAAATGACCAGTGTGATGATGCTGTCAAGTGTTAGGAAGCTCAGAAACCAGCAAGACAAACTATCAGCTTTCCATGCATGCATGCACACAGAAGGTCACAGGAGGCTGAGCATAGAGGTACACATCTGTTACCCCAGCACTTGGGATGCTGAGGCAGGAGAGAGCAGTTTAAGGCCAGCTTCAGCTATATAGTAAGAATGGCTTTTTGGGGGGGCGGGGGACAAAAAATGTGGAGGGAAACGAAAATGGCGGCCTTCAAGCTGGGCCTCAGCAGGAGCAGGTACTGCACAGGGGTTGCCTGACTCGCCTAGAGTGGAGAGTTGACAGTGGGGACTGTAGATACTCTGTTTATGGCTTTGTTTTGGTCTACCATGGAGGGGCAAACCCAAGGCTGTACATTAGGCCCACACTCTGCCACCTGGCTTCATCTGCAGCCCCAGAAACCGTGTTTATATTGTAAACAGAAAAATGTCCAGAATGAAGCCGGGCGGTGGTAGTGCACGCCTTTAGTCCCAGCACTGGGGAAGCAGAGGCAGGTGGATCTCTGTGAGTTCGAGGCCTGCCTGGGCTACAGAGTGAGTTCCAGGAAAGGCGCAAAGCTACACAGAGAAACCCCGTCTCGGAAAAACAAGAACAGAAAGAAAACTGTCCAGAATGACCGATTTATGAAGCTGATTATTTTGAAGCTGAGGCAGCGGACTCAGTGGGTAAAAGCACTTCTATAGGGAGGTGGGAGAATCGGCTTGAGGACACACTAGTGTGGAGTACTCAACACAGAATCAGAAATGAGAGAGACCTCAATGTGGAAGGAGAACTGACTCCTGAATATTGTCCTCTGATCTCCAGAGCCAGGCGGATCTCTGTGAGTTCGAGGCCAGCCTGGTCTACAGAGTGAGATCCAGGACAGCCAGGGCCAAAGAGAAACCCTGTCTCCAAAAGCCAAAAAAAAAAGTTTAGTCTTACTTTATGAATGAGTGCTTTGCCTGCAAGTTACATATGCCATGTGTGTGCCTGGTGCCCTTGGAGGCCAGAGAGGGCACTGGTTCCTTGGAACTGGAGTTAAGGACAGTTGTGAGTACATGTGGTTGCTGGGGAACCTAACCTAGGTCCTTTGCAAGAGCAGCAAGTGCTCTTAATCCCTGAGCCATCTCCCCAGTGACCCCTTTTCCTAACTTTGTAATGGTCTATTCTTTTCACTTACTCTCCATAGCATCCTCCCCTCCTCGTGTTCACATGCCCTACCAAGTAAGGAAGTCTGGGCTGGGGTGCAGCTTGGGGGCAGAACAATTGCTCAGCATGCACAGAGCCTTGGCTTTGATCCCATTGTTGCTAAATAGATCAATGGAAAGCACAGGTAGCGTGAATTCTAATTGGTCTTAATAATAAAAACCCAGAGTCAGATATGGGGGGTAAATGCTATAAGATCAGAGAAGGAAAGGAGCAGCCACTGGAGAGACTCCTTACTTCCACTGAATCCTCAGACTACAAGGGCCTGTCTCCTCCCACCTTACATTTCTGTCTCCACCTCCCTAATGCTGGGGTTAAAGGCGGGAGCCTCCACTGCCTGGCTGTTTCTCTTTTAGACTGGCTAAATCTTGAGTAGCTCAGGGTGACCTTGAACTCCTGATCTTCCTGCTTCCTCTTCCCAAGTGCTGGGATTAAAGGTGTATGCCACCACTGCCTGGCCTCTATGGTTAGCTAATGGCTAGCTCCACCCTCTGATTTATAGGCAAGCTTTGTTAGAGCACAAACAAAATATCACCACACACAGGTGCTGTCCCAGGAGATGCAAGATCTATTAGATTTTAAAAAGCTAAAAATAGGGTGTGGTTCAGCACTTGCCTTGGGAAGTAGACAGGAGGATTAGCAGGCCAAGGCCAGCCTCAGCTACATATTAAATCGAGGCTAATCTGATACATAAGACCTTGTTTCAAAATAAACGATAGAGCCGGGTGGTGGTGGCGGTGGCGGTGGCGGTGCACGCCTTTAATCTCAGCACTCGGGAGGCAGAGCCAGGCGGATCTCTGTGAGTTCGAGGGGGTGGGCTACCAAGTGAGTTCCAGGAAAGGCGCAAAGCTACACAGAGAAACCCTGTCTTGAAAAACCACAAAAAAAAAAAAAAAAAAAAAAACAAAAAAAAAAAAAGGGAAAGATCCCATTCCTGCCTATTGTTCTACCTGAAGCCCTGGTGTCCCACCAATCCTTTCCCACCTTGAGCCCTCTGAGATGGAATGTGAGATGAAGCCACTCTCTATTTTCCTCATGAAAGGCTTAAAGGCTTTGAGTAAACTTGTTTTCTCGTGTGTGTGTGTGTGTGTGTGTGTGTGTGTGTGTGTGTGTGTGTAACAGGGTTTCTCTCTGTAACAGCCCTGATTGTTCTAAAATCTAAAACTCTATAGACTGGCTGGCCTTGAACTCAGAGATCCACCTGCCTCTGCCTACAGAGTGCTGGGATTAAAGGCCTGCACCACTAAAGCCTGGCCCCAATTTGTTTCTTTCCTACCAACTTCTGCCTCCTAGGTTTTTGTAGAGTGGTTACCAGTGTTGACCTCAGATTGCAATGCAGGGCCCAAGAGTTTGTAAAGGGCTTGGCTTCAGTATGTGGTTCTCCAGGGTGGCAGGTTCACAGTGCTCAGTGTCTGAGTGAAACTCACATAAGGTGCTCCACAGCTTCATGTATGGATCACATATTCCGTATAAATTTTCAGTTTTGAGCTGGGCAGTGGTGGTGCACGCCTTTAATCCCAGCACTTGGGAGGCAGAGGCAGGCGCATCTCTGTGAGTTAGAGGCCAGCCTGGTCTACAGAGCGAGTTCCGGGACAGAGAAACCCTGTCTCAAAAATACAAAACAAAACAAAATTCAGTTTCAACCAGGTGTGCAATCACTTAAAAACAAATGTATCTTGAAAATTTTAAAAACCAAAGGTCTGGGAATTGGTTTGTTTGTAGAGAATTTACTTAGCAAGCAAGAAGGCCTGGGTTCCATCCCTGGCAATGGTAGTGAATGTCAATAATTCCAGTACCCTGGAGGTGGTGAGAGGGTGATACAGATCCGAAATTTAAAGTAATTTGAAGCCAGCCTAGACTACAAGTGACCCTGTCTGGGGGAAAAAAGAAGCTGGGTGTAATACCATATAGCATATGCCTTTAATCCTAGCACTCAGGAGGCAGAGGCAGGCAGATCTCTGAGTTTGAGGCCAGCCTGGTCTACAGAGTGAGTTCCAGGAGAGCCAGGGCTACACCGAGAAACCCTGTCTCGAAAAAAGCAAAACACAAAGCCTTAAAATCCCAGCACTTGGGAGGTGAAGGTAAGTGGATCTCTGTGAGTTCCTGGTCACAGCCTGGTCTATGCAGCAAGTTCTAGGCTTACCAGAACTACATAGGGAGACTCTGTCTCAAACAAAACAAAAAAACACTAAGGGGACTCTACCAAATCAACAGGAGTCACTGGTATGAACTGTAGGCAGAATCTTCTCTCACTGGTTCTTCTTTTCCTTTTGGCAAGATTTCACGTAGCCAGGCTGGCTCTGACATTGATACCTTTGCCTCCATCGCCTGAGTGTGTGATTACAGGCATGTGCCACCAGCCCTGCCCACTTTGGTTATTTTGTGGTAGTATGGCTAGGACCTGGGGCCTTGTACATGCTAGGCAAGTGCTTTATCACAGAGCTGTCCTCTTTTTCTCTAAAAAAGAGTGGTGGCCCACAGCTGTCTGTGGTTCCAGTTCTAGGGGATCTGATCTGGAGGCTTTCTGCTTCTGC
>CABHPP010113965.1:0-50216 GCA_902168425.1 Peromyscus attwateri
GGCGGCGGCGGCGGCGGCGGCGGCTGCACAGACATGGGGGTGTGGGGAGAGGGCCAAGGCCTGCGGCCCGGGCCCAGATGTCGGCTCTGGGGCTGTGGCCTGGCCACCACCTGAGCCCAGGTTGGGCCAGCAGAACTACTGTTCCGGAATAAAGTCCACTCCCTACTTCCCTATCACACCCTTCTCTGAACTTTCTAGTCCCTGGGCCCGCCCAGAGTCGTGGGGGCGCAAAGGGAGGCCACCCACGACCAATCTGGCCGGTTCCTCTGAACCCAAGGTGCTGGCCAGGTGTTGGGGCTGCCGTGACCCAAGAGTAAGGGACCTCTACTCTTTGCTACTCCACGGCCTTGGCTAGGTTCTCTTGAAACTCTCCATGCCCTGTCTGCCCAGTGGCAGTGGGTACAGACACTCCACAGAGGCTTCGGTTAGTGTAGGTGTCAGGATAAGAGCCCCATTCTCCTTTGTGTGTACACGACGCCACGGTGGCAGATTGGGTGCCAGTGACCATCCTGCTTCCTAAAACTTGGTTAATGTTTCGCGATTGTCAATAAAACCAATGCTCCGTGTCCTTTGAAAGGCATTGTGTTAGCCCGACTGAATGTATATCATATATTTTGGTATATTTGGTCTCAAGATGCCTTGCAGACCAGAATGGCTACTGACATTGTGGTTAGCACGAGTCAGTGAAGTTGGAGGCGTTCTCAAGTATTCTTTACAACTTTTAGCCATTCTCAAGCTTGTGCTTTATAGGCCCCTCTCAACATTCTAGAATATTAGAGAGAAGGGACTTACAGATCCTGTCGAGTCATTCCTGTTCTCCATTGAAGGATTTTTTTAAATTATATTTCCAGCCACGAGCATCATATCTATCATGAAAGATTCTTGTCGCTTAAATGAAATCACATACATCACTGTCATAGGTATAATGCTAATAAGCAATAAAGTTAAAAAGTGTACAAATATTTAGGCACTGTTCCCGGCAAATGGTCGCTTAATTTTGGCTGTCGTTCTTCTGATCTGAGGTTGATCACATGCTGGCAGAATTGAATCAGATACGGTAACAACCAGATAACTGGGCTAACAATATGTGGCCTGCCAATCACAACCTAGACAATTCTATGATGTCATCAGCAGCAAATTAGAAAATCTGATCCACCTTCAATAACCAGTGTTAACCCCCCCCAGGGTTGGTATAATTCCTGCCAAAAAATAAAGAAACCTGGCGTTGTACTTAACTGTGATTTCCAGAAGGCTACGCTTAAAATTGGAAATAGCTGGGAATTAAGGGTTTTTCTAATTATTCCTTAAGCAATAAAAAATCGGGAGTCGGTTATGGGGGGGGGGGTAAGAACCTGAACGGTCAGAGAAGTCGAGGAGCAGCCACCAGTGACCTCCTATCCTGTTCCTCCATCCCCACAAGGCTGAGATCCTCTGGCTGCCCACCTTACTACTTCCTGTCTCCTATCTGTCCTGTCCTCCAAAACCTCTATGGTTAATTTTGGTCAGCTAGTGTAGCTTCCAACACTGTTGACCACTCTGTCTCATTTGGTATCTGTCCATCAAATTTTCAATCTTCCCTAGGCCTGTTTTTTGTTTGTTTCATCCCTTCTTAAGAGTACTAGCCAGGTGCCAGTTGTCAGGCTGCTTCTAGTGATTCCTGTGGTCTGAGCACCACTTCCCTACCAGTTGAGTCCCCATCGCTCTCAAGGAATCAGTTACCCTCTACACACACACACACACACACACACACACACACACACACACACACACGTGTCAGCCAGGTAGTGTGTTTGTACCCTCTCTGTAGAACTGTTCACTGGGTCTCTCCAGTAGGCTAGCTGTTGGTTAGCTAATTGTTGACATTTCCAATTCAACGCATCACAGACCTTCTTCTGCTATCTACTTTTAACCTATACACTCCATCTTTTCACTATCAACTGAATTATCCAAGCAAGTGTTTGCATTGACCTTAGTGTCCTCTAAATAATTCTCAAGTCTGCTGCCCCCATCTCCTTGCTGTGCCTTTAGCTGAATAAGTCTTTTCTTGGTGAATGCTAAAACCACAGAATTAAGTCTCCTGCTCATTTGCCCAACACTAAGGTATCTAGCACATTCATTAGTCCCTAGCTGGTTACTTCCTTTCTACTAACATTTAAGGAGGGGGAGAAAGGGGGAGGAGAGAAGGGCAAGGAAACATCTGACATCTCTTTCTTTCAACTGTTTGTTACTTTAAAACAAGTTAACAAATTATTCCTTTTCGTCCTTTTCATTCTTGCTCAAAGAAAATTGCCTCACTCCCCCTTCCCAAAGATGTCACTTTTCTCTGTGCCAATGTCCCTCTTCATAGTTTGTGAAATGCTCCCTGTTTTCAAGTATTCCTGGCTACACCACAGAGTCTTTTCTCTTAACCATCAGACTTCTGAGGGGAACACATTCTGGTCATTGTCTTTGGGACGACTTACTGCTTTTGTGGGTGGGGAGCGTGGACTCAGTCTCACTATATAGTGCCAGCTGCGTCGAGCTCGTGATCCCACTGCCTCAGCTAGGGTTACAGGCATGCACCACCACACCTGAGAAACGACAAGAGTGACACCATGTCTTTACTGTTTTATTTAAACCACTCTGAAAATGTCAGCCAAGGGGCTGGAGAGGTGGCTCAGCAGTTAAGAGTGCTTGCTACTCCTCCAGAAAACTAGTTTGCAGTAGCCATGCAGGTCACAACCTCCTGTCACTCCGGCTCCAGGGAATCCAACACCCTCCTCTGGCCTCTGTGGGCACACACAGACACATACAAATAAATCAATCTTTTAAAAAGGAATATGTGTATATGTAATAATATATTACGTATAGTGATCACTAAAAATCTCTTAAGAAATCAGCAAAAATGAAATTATCAAAACTACTTGAAATAAGAATTTACATCCACTCATTGCTAAGGATGGGTCCTACTATAAGTGTGAAGTGCTTTCATGTGAGAGCCCCTACTGATACGAGGTCATCAAAATTAAGACATTTAGAAACTGAGCATCCAAAACATGAATGAACAGATTCTCTACTCTTTTAGCATGCACAAATGCCTCAAATCACATAATCATGCGAGTACATTGGTTGAACAGTATATAATTTTTATAGATAAATATGTACAAGTTGGAAGGATACATGCTCAACTCTTTCATTGATATGAATACACTATCAAAGAAGATGGAGTCCTCATGTTCTGCTCCCTCTGCCTTCCCCAAAGCTTGTTCTTTCTTCCCAGAAACCCCAGTTTAGGCTCATACCATTGCAACAGACTTCCACTGGTCCCTGTTTGATTTTTCACTCTTAAGTCTCTCCTCTCTTTCCCTTCCTTCCCCTCTCTCTTCTCCTCTGCAGCTCCCCTCTTTCTTCTCCTCTCTCTTTCTGTAATTGGGCTAGAATCATTTGACATAGTCTATCTTGTCACTTCCCCGCTTTAAAACAGGTGGTTCACCGGGGAACAAAACGAATTTCCAACCTCCTGACATTTTTAAGATAGTCTGTGATCAGACCCAAATTGCCCTCCCCTAGCTTGTGTCTTACCTAGTTATGCAAAGCTGGTTTTTGCATTCCGTTATCTGTCTATGCTTTTCTCTTTCTGGCCTGTTCAGGTCTGAATGTGAAATGTCCTGCACAGGCTGTGTGCTTGAACACTCGGTCCCAAACTGGCCAGGCTGCTTTAGGAGGTTGTAAAGTCTCTTTACAACTAGGATCAGAGCCTAGCTGGCCACCCTGGGGTGGTAGGTGCAGGACTTGAGGATTCTAGGCTGTCTTCATTTCAGACTCATTATTCATGATCCCCAGAGCTGTGATCAAGCAGCCTCAGAGGCCTGCTGCCTCTTCTTTCTCTGTCACATTGGACTGCATCCCTGATTCATGAATAAATACTCCCTCCCCTTAGGTTGTGTCTGCCAAGAATTTGGTCATAGCAGTTAGAAAAACAACTAAATCTATTCCCCTAGCTTGAACTGCTTTTTTTCTTCTCACCAATATATTTATTCTATTTATTTAAAATCTTTCTCTTTTGAAGGTTTTGCTTCTTCCTTTCATTTGTGCCCATAGCTCCTAAGGGAATGGACTCTTTTCCTCTTCAGATCTCTCATGACACCTTCTGCCTGTTTGTGCTTAAGTATCCATTGTGCAGAAAGCCCGAGCCAGGAAGAACAACTACCTTCCTTGCCTGTCCTACCAAAGGCATGGAGACACCAGCAATTCTGACTGGATGGAAGAAACACTCCAGTGCACATGAGTTCTACTCAGTTATGTGTTCCTCTTCTCCATCACTCCCTTCCTGTGGGGATGTATTGTGTCCCCCAACATACTGTGTTTCCTAATAAAATTTACATGAGGATCAGAGGGAAAAGCCAGCCACTATATTAACATAGAAGTCAGGCAATGGTAGCACACGCCTTTAATCACTTCGGAGGCAGGGATCTGTCTGGATCTCTGTGAGTTCAGGTGCCAATTGTAGACGAATTGCTAGATGGTTTTAATAATAATAATAATAATAATAATAATAAACCTTGGAGCCAGAAATTGGGGTTAAGCCTGAGAGAGATCAGAGGAATAGGAAAAGCCACAGCTAACTGCACATCACCAACTCTGCAGCTTCCAAAGCAAGCTACTTCCTGTATATCCATGCCTATATGCCTTTCTGTTCTGTTCTCTCATTGGCTCTCTCAGCCCAGCTACATCACTTCCTCTTCCTGCCCAGCTCTGTCAGTTCCTGCCTGTCTGTACAGACCTCCAGACCTTTATGGTTAGTGCTAGGATTAAAGGTGTGTATCACCATGCCTGGCTCTGTTCCCAGTGTGGCCTTGAACTCACAGAGATCCAGACAGATCCCTGCTCCCAAGTGATAGGATTAAAAGCATGTGCTACCATTGCCTGACTTCTATGTTAATATAGTCTTTTTCCTCTGATCCTCAGGTAAATTTTACTGGGAGACACAATATATTGGGGAACACAATACATTACCACACCTTCCCTCTCAATTTTATGTGTAGAACACAAGGAATTAGTCCTTTTTATATTATGTTAAGGGAAATCATGTGAAAGACTTACAAATGGATGGAAATACTATTGTTATTTTCAATGCAAGATTGAAACATTGTCCAGATGACCAAGTTCTACCGGGCCTTTTATTATCTGTGTGTTATTTTATATTGTTATAAATTCTGTGCTACTTGTAGCAATGCAGATGACTCATTCATTCATACAAGCACAAATTGAGATCCCAAAGCACTCCTTTAGGATTCAATTGATGACTGTACATGCCTTTTCCTGTGTGCATGTGGAGGCCGCAGGACAGAGTGTTGTTCCTTGGGAGCTGTGCATCTTGTTTCTTGAGACAGTGTCTCTCACTGACCTGGAATTCAGCAAGTAGGGCTAAGCTGGCAGTCCAGGAACCCCAGAGCTCAGCCTGTCTCCACCTCTCCCATGCTGTGATTGTAAGTGTGCTTCACATTGCTTGGTATTTAAAAAAAATTTAATGTGTGTTCTGGGTATTCACCCTATATTCCCATATTTACTATTTGCCTTTAGATTGTCACACTTGAGAGCTGCCTATAGGTCTCTGCTTCTTTCTACGTTAATCAGGTTTTCTTTTTTTCTTTTTTCTTTTTCTTTTTTTTTTTTTTTTTTTTTGGTCTCTTTCTTAGTTTCTTTCTGCTACCAGTATGGGAATACCAAATATCTGTGTGTCTCTGAAACTGCATATCTGTCTGGTGGCATGTTTGTCCTAATGGTTTGGACAACATGGGAGTAAAGCAGATGAAAAGAAAGTGGACGGGGGAAGACAAAGCTTCAGGGAAATTGACAAAATTTGCCTATGGGTTGCATTTGGATGAAAAGGGAGAATCAAGGGCAACTTCTGTGTCTGGCTTGAAAGGTTAGAGTCTTCAGGATATAGAAAGCTCTGATGTGAGAAGGAGCTTAGGAGGACTTAGTACAATATTGCTTTTAAGAACTGTTGTTTAGGGGGCTGGAGAGATGGCTCAATGGTTAAGAGCACTGTTGCTCTTCCAGAGGACCCAGGTTCAATTCCCAGCACCCACATGGCAGATCACAGATGTCTGTAACTCCTGTTCCAGGGGATCCAATGCCCTCATACAGACATACCTGCAAGCACAACACCAATGCACATAAAATAAAAATAAATAAATATATTTTTAAAAAGAATTAAAATAATTGTTTACATTTAGGCATATCAAAACTAAAGAACACCCAGTACTTGGTAAAGATCTATGCATGAAATTCCGCCTCAAGCTATTACCCTTTCCCCATCCAGGACAGAAATCCACAGAGCATTGACTGTTTCCAGCTTCCAGGCTATGGTGTAGGTGAAATCAGCATCTCCCATCAGTGAGTTTGTTTTGTTTTGTTTTCAAACTGGAAAGAAAGGCCTGATGGTCTGAGTTACTTTCCCCCTGTCTCCCCCATAGTCCAAGAAAATGTCTCCTTTCTGTGCAGTAGTTGGTGTCTACTGGCTGGGAATTTACAGTTCGCTGCTTCTTTTTTTAACATTACATTTTAATTTATTTATTAATTTTTAAAATTTATTTTACATACCAACCACAGTTTCCTCTCCCTCCTCTCCTCCTGTTCCCTCCCCCTACCTCCTACCTCCTTTCTACCTACTCCCACCCCCCACCCCCACCCCCACCACCTATTCCTCAGAAAGGGTATGGCCTCCCACGGGAGTCAACAAAGCATGGTTTATCAAGTTGAGGCAGGACCAAGCTCCTCACCCCTGCATCAAGGCTGGGCGAGGCATCCCACCATAGGGAATAGGTTCCAAAAAGCCAGCTCATGGGACAGATCCTGGTCCCACTGCTAGGGACCCACAGACCAAGCTACACAACTGTCACCCACATGCAGACAGCTTAGGTTGGTCCCATGCAGGCTTCCTAGCTATCAGTCAGTCTAGAGTCCCTGAGCTCTCAGGAGCTTGGGTCATCTGTCTCTGTGGGTTTCCTGTCATGATCTTGACCCTCTTTCCTTACATAATCCCTCCTTCCTCTTGGGAGCACAGCCACTGCTTCTTAGAAGGTATGGTATCCCTTGGGGAAGGTGAACAGGACTGTCTCCCATTGTTTCTAAGGTAGAGGAAGTATAGTTAGTTATTGGATTAGAGCAGAGTGTAGATGGAATCTGGAAAAGAAAATTTTAGATGACTTGCCTGACCTCACAGCGTCTTGGCCAACATGGTGGTAACATTTTCATTGAGCGAGTTAAGGAAAAGCAATGGTGGTTATTAACTTAGAGTTGTTGCAGCTGAAATGTCCAAACCACCCTAGGCCTCAGGTAAGTCTAATGCTATTAGCTACACTCTGGCCTTCCACTGTACAGTGGAATACCTGCAAATGTCTGTAAACAAATTAGGATGTCTCTTCCTGTGAGGCTGCACAGCTCACAGGGACATGTGAAAATGTATTAGGTAATGTCTGTAAAGAACTTGAAATGTAGCCACTTTTTCCTCAGGGATACTTTGTCTCACATACTTCCAATTCCAACTAGAGGGCTGGTAAAGAGAAATAGTCAACTAAACACTTCGTGGGTTGCACAGGATGACTCAGGGAGCTTTTTACACTGCACCCAGAACTCATGATTACATTTCTCATCATGAAGATCTGCCTTTCTAACTTGTGACATTTAGATACCACTTTCAGCTTACAGGAGTGGCAGCTGTAACTTTGTGGTCCTTAGGGAAAAACTTTACTATGGGGGTAGAAGAATGTAGTAAAAAGAGCGTGGGTTTTTGAAAGAACATTTAGTACCTGACACCTGGCTCTCACATTTATGAGCTAAACAGTCTGGTAAATCATTTTACCTGTTGGACTCCTGCTCTCTTACTTATAAAAATGAAGACAATAGCTCCTGTCACTCAACATTGTTTGTATGTCTAGGTGAGTAATGTATAGCTCTTGACAGTTTAATGATGCCCAATGAAACCTCCTTCTTCCTTCAAAATTCATTGCAATTATTCAACTCACAAGCAATTGTTCTTAAATCTTCCCTCTGTCTATGCAGGTCAACATGTATCACAGAGACTGACTGATATTAACAAAAAGTAGCCAAGTCAAACACACATACATTCACTTAGATTGTAAAATAACCCTTGGCTGAACCTTAAAAAACACCCCAAAAAACAAAACACAGTATGATATTAAAGCTGTCACTTTTTGATAATTCACTTAAAAACAATCTCATTTTTTAGTTTTAGGTACTTTCGTTTAACAATGCAAATTTGATCATAAATAACCTCTTGAGATTATGTCTTTTTGTGTGTATGTGTTGGTGCTGTGGGATAATGCCCTTGTACACTGGTTTAATAAAATGCTGATTGGCCAGTAGCCAGGCAGGAAGTATGGGTGGGATAAACAAACAAGGAGAATTCTGGGAAGAGGAAAGCTGAGGCAGGAGTTGCCAGCCAGACACAGAAGAAGCATGATGGCAAGGCAGAACTGAGAAAAGGTACCAAGCTATATGGCTAAACATAAGTAAGAATTATGGCCGGGCGTTGGTGGCACACGCCTTTAATCCCAGCACTCGGGAGGCAGAGGCAGATGGATCTCTGTGAGTTCGAGGCCAGCCTGGGCTACCAAGTAAGCTCCAGGAAAGGTTCAAAGCTACACAGAGAAACCCTGTCTCGAAAAACCAAAAAAAAAAAAAAAAAAAAAAAAAAAAAAAAAAAAAAAAAAAAAAAGTAAGAATTATGGGTTAATTTAAGTGTAAGAGACAGTAATAAGTCTGAGCTAATGGCCGAGCAGTTATAAGTAATATTAAGCCTCTGAGTGATTATTTTAAAAGTGGCTGAGAGACACAGGTGGGAGAGATTTTTCTGGACCACCAGGGACCAGGTGGGACTGGAGAAACTTTCTGACTACATGCTGGAGTTTGAATCCAGGGCCCTGCACATACTAGACAAGGCTTCTAGAACTGAACTGTACCCCACTTCATAGGGACTGTTCATGATCACACACAGATAGGCACATGGGCAGGGGTACATACAGAGTCTCAATACATTTTGGCTGGTTGTTTACATAGTTCAACAAGAGGTACTAACTAATGAGATGTGCCTCCTTGAGGAGTCAGTATTGATCAACTATGGAGGCCAAACAATTAAATTCTGGCAGGTAATTTCATTAAAGACTATTGGATTGGTGATTGATTTAAATGTCTCCATTATTTTTCCATCTATCCAAAGACCAGGACAGCAAGCAAGCCTTTGCCAACCAAGATTTTGCCTACATTACTTTTAGATTCTGGAAAATTCTCTTTCACTTGAAGTATCCAAACAATCCATGGTTCCCACCTGGCCACCAAATCATGTTGCTTCCCACACTGAGGTTTTACCTGTAAAATTCTCAGGTGACATTGGTAGGTATTGTCCTATAATGGATAAGCTCTCCAAATCTGATTAAATGTCATTTATTCTCAAATATGACTCCAGGTATAATCTTTTGAAGTTCTTTATTAGGGTGCAATCTATAATTTTAAAATTGTGTGTGTGTGTGTGTGTGTGTGTGTGTGCGTGCACGCACACATGCCACAGTGCACATGTGAAAGTCACAGAACAGCTTGTGGGAGTTGGTTTTTGCCTTCCACCGTATGTCCAAGGCATTGGAAGCAGATTCTCAGCATTGCAGCTAATGCCTTTCCTGCTGAGCCACCTTGCCAGTGTCTATATCAATATGCATCTATGCATCATCTGTACTTATCTATCTCTATATAGATATACCCACTACCAAAACTGAACACAGTAATATTCTCTTTGAGTGTTGAGCACACGAGTTTGGTTGTAACAGGCTTTTTCTTTTGGACCACTAGCCAGCTCCCAAATCATAACATGGAGACTTATTATTAGTTTTGGATGCTTGGCCTTAGTTTAACTCTTATTTTAATTTCTTTCTCTTTATCTATGTTTCACCTCTGTTATGGAATAATCTTTTTGTATACTGTGAAGATGTATCATTGCCAGGTGCCTTCTGATTAGATTAGTAAAGAGCTAATGTCCAATAGCTAGGCAGGAAGAGGTCAGGTGGGACTTGTGGACAGGAAAAAAGAGAGCGGGGGAGGGTGGTCACTAGCCAGATGCAGAGGGAGCAGGAGATGAATATGCAGTGTTGAGAAGAGGTACTGCCACATGGTAAAGACTAGATAAGAAATATAGGTTAATTTAAGATGTAAGAGTTCATTAGTAACAAGCCTAAGCTATCAGCTGAGCATTTATAATTAATAACAAGTCTCTGTGTAGTTATTTGGGAGCTGCTGGCAGGACAGAGCTCACTGGTGGTCCTGAGGAGAAACTCCACCAACATGTCCCAGGGCTTTTTACCTTTCTTTCTTTCTCTATGTCTTACTTACCTGCTGTCTCCATGTCTGCTAATGGCTACCTGGCTTCTGGACCCAGGCATGTCCCTCTCTTTCTCCCTCTTCTCTCCTTCTCTTGAGCCTAAATTTTTCCTCCTACCTATTCTATCTGCCAGCAAGCCCCAACTATCCCTCTTCTGCTTAGCTATTAGATGTTCAGCTTTTTATTAGACCAATCAGGTGACTTAGGCAGGCAAGGTAAAACAAATGCAACACATCTTTACATAATTAAACAAATGAAGCACAAACAAAAGTAACACATTTTACATGTACATGAAAACTTATATCATGAACAAAGGCAGCAGAAAAAATGTAACACACCTTTACACATTAAAGTAATATTCCACAGCATAAACAAATGTAACACATCTTTACATAGTTAAATATTCTACAACATTTTGTTGTGTCAATCTGGGAGTAAGACTGTATTATTATAGTGAGGTCCCTCAAAGATTTCTAGATGGCCTTTTAATGCCAGTCTGTATGGGTAGGCTCTGACATACGTAGATGAAGAGTACTGTGTCTATGAAACATATCCTTTAACTTGACTACTGTTGGTCAGTGCATACCACCATGTTGAGATAATTTTGTAAAATGTCTAGAACAATAATTCTGGGTCTCATTTCTTTCTTTAGGTAAAAGAATGAACTTTCCAGATTTTTCCAGTGGCCTTATAAAAGAAATTTTAAAATCTTTGAAATTTCTTTTTCTTTTTCTTTTTTTTTTTAATTTTAACACCATTTCTTTATTGATTCTTTGGAAATTTCACATCACGCACCCCAATCCCACTCACTTCCCAGTCCCGCCATATCTGCCCTTCACCCTTGCAGCATCCCTCACACAAGAAAATTTTAAAAATTGAAACCAAACTAAAACAAAACAGATACACAAACACCAACCACTTTGTCCCTCCTGTGTGTCCTCCTCTCCAACACATCTTCATTCGTCCTGGCGGCATGGGGAGCCTCGGTGTGTCACTCAGTCTGCCCCTCCTCCCGTCAGCCTTACTAGCAATGCTCATTCCCGTGAGTCACTGGTCTGGTTCGAGGCCTCTGGTTTCTGGTACACCATCATCACTGGACTCTCATAGAAACTCCTCTTGGATATCCTATAGCCACCCTGAGTCATGGAGATCCTGCCAGCAGGTATTGTTCAGCAGGACCAGTCTCTTCACAAGCTCCAGCAGGTCATAGATGGGGTAGATGTTAAGGTGGACCAACCCAATGGGCCTGGGTGGTAGCTGAGTTGGTCACACATGGCCTCTGTGGCCACCCACCTCCTCAGGTGCAGTCCAGGGCTCCTGTTCTCCTACTCCCAAGCCTGTGGTTCAGGGTGGGAGTGCACGTGGCTGGCTCTCCATGCCTGGGTCATTGGGGCCAGCTCTCTTGTTGCAGTGTCCATCGAAGGGCAGGGCCAGCTTTCCCAGGGCCAGTGAAACACAGGGCTGCCTCAGTCTGGCCCTCAGCTTTCATCATGTGTGGTTCCTATGGCCCCCTGTAGTGACATGGGCCACAGACATCAACACAGACTTCAGCTGCAGCAGGACCACAGACCCAGACCTGGCCCTTGGCAGCAGCCTGGGCACTGAGGTTACTATGGCCTCTGGTGGCAGTGCAGTCCACCCAGATCAGCATGGCACAGCTGCAGCATGGCCTTAGGAGGCAGGCCAGACCCTGGGCATCTCCACGGTCTTTGGTGGTAACAGGAGCCAAGGACATCAACTCAGACCCTGGCTGTAGTAGGGCCATGGACACAGACAGACAGGGCCCTCAGCTGCAGCTCAGTCCCGGACATCACCATGGCACTGGGTGGTAGTGCAGACCCTCAGATTGGTAAGGCCCCTGGGCCGCATGGCCCTCCGACATCTGCATGGCCAGAGGTGGCAGCCCAGGCACTAGGCATTGTAGTTGGAAGGTTTCTTAGGTCCTGCCTGGCTCTGTGGTTGGGATGAATCTCTCCCTCCTGTGTCTTGCAGTCCTTTGATCCTAAGTAAACATGTAGAGGCTTATATTATCTCCAAACTGTATAGCCTAATGGCTCAGGCTTTTTGATAGCTAGCTCTTATATCTTAAATTAACCCTTTTTTATTAATCTATATTTTGTCATGTGTTTTGTGGTTTATCAGTCTGCTGGCATATTGTTCCTCTGGCGGCTGCTGGCTTTTATCTCCTTTCTTTTGTCTTTTTTATTTCTATCTGTTTGTATTTCCTGCCTGCCTCTAAGCTGCCTTGTCATAGGCCATACAGCTTTATTTATCAACCAATCAGAGCAACATATAGTTACAGTATACAGACAGACATCCCACGGCACTTTCCCTTTTCTGTCTAATCAAAAAGGAAGGTTTTAACTTTAATGTAGTAAAATTACATAGAATAGAACAATTATCTAATTATCAAGCAGGAATTACAATATCTAGTCCATTCATATTTGGCAAAATTAAAGAAAATATTTTATCTATCCTATATTTGTGAGTCTAAAGTTTCATATCTAATTTATCTTTTATCATGACTAAGGAAAACTATAATTATAACTATCTAGTCTTCAACTATATTGAAGACCCCAGAAGGATATATTATTACCTGAGTAAACAGGAAACGCATTGTAAAGCAACTTTCAAAATTTTGGAATTGACAGAGACAGCTGCCTGCCTGGACAGTCACCCAAAGTTCTCTGCAACGTTGGGGCATCCATCCTCAGCCTATAGGCCTAGAGTTCTTTAGTCACTTCGCGGTCTCCTCTGTGAAGCAGGAATCTGAAGGACTATCTTGTCCTGTTTTGATCATCTTCCCATGGGTCCTGTATGTCCAGTTTATCAGTAGTCCAGGCAAGAGCAGTCTCCTGCCCAAATGGCCATCTTTGTCAAGAAGAAGATGAATTCTATATTGAGTGTCCTTGATGCCCATCCTTCTCCTTGAAGTAAATTGGTGCTGTCAGGAGCAGACATGTCTAACCATCCAGAAAGTCTAAGTTTTTAAAATACTTTAAATGCCATATTTTGTAGGTCTTTGAAGTGTTTGAAGATGATCTACCTAACTGAAATATATCTATGTATACCTAGAAAACTTAACTAACATGACTAAAGGTTTGATTATCATAGAAGACTAATTATTAATCTGTATTTCTTAATTGTCCATTACAATCTAAATGAGTTTCATAAACATAGTACCTTAAATGAGAGTAGAAATATATATACAGTATAATAAAATTAACTTTAAATTTGTAATAAACTAAAATCTATAGCAATATAAAAACATTTTACACAAGTTGTTGCTCTTTAAAGGTAGATTCAATAATCTACCCTTTCATCCTGTCATATCTATATCAGGAGATCCTGTGGCCTTTGATGCCAACATAGGCCACAGATGTCAACACAGACCCTGGCTGTGTTAGAACCACAGACCCAGACATGACCCTTGGTAGCAGCCCAGGCCCGGATGTCAGCATGGCTCTGGGTGGCAAGCAGGCCCCCTACATCAGTCTACTCCTCACCGCCCTCACTTTGCCCGTTCTACCTCTCTCCACAGCACATGAACCTCTCTGCTTCTTTCTCTCCCATTTCTCCACCACACATTTGCTCATGATACTGACACCCTCCTGCCCCGCTGCAAGGCACTGGCCCGGCCTGGGAATGGCTTCAGCCAGCCCAAGCCTTAAGGACCCAGGCTAGGCTTGTGGGTGTCTTCCATCCTCCTGAGCTGAGTGGCATCAGGCAGGTCTCTGTTTCTATTTTCTTAAGGTAGAAGCTGGGGCCATTTATTTGAAAACTTCCTTCTTTTCCTAATCCAGACATTGGTTCTGGAAACCTTGCAAACATACTGCCTTATCACAATGCCACTCGTTAATGTTTAGATTAAGTTTTTAGACCCATTTCATTTTATGTGTGCTTGCATGTGTGTCCATGCATCACATGTGTGCCTGGTGCCTGTGGAGGCCGGAAGAGGGTGTTAGCTCCCTTGCAGCTGGAATTACGGATAACTGAAAGCCAGTTCGTGGGTGTTATAAACCAAATCCAGGTCCTCAGCAAGAACAGAGACAGGGTCTATGCAGACCAGTCTTGCTTCAAACTCAGAGAACTAACCGCCTGCCTTTACCTCCCAAGTTCTGGGACTAACGGTGTGTGTCACCAAGCTCAGCCATTATATCCTATTTTTATTCCGTTCAAAATACTTCCCGTCCTGGTTTCTCCTGTTGCTATGATGAAATATCTAACAAGAAGCAACCTGAGGAAGGAAGGCTTTCCTTACTCACCGATAGGTTTGAGGGTGCAGTTCACCGCAGCTGGGGAGTCAGGGCGTGGGAGCCAGCGGTGGCTGCTGACATTAACTCCCCAGCTGGTGCTCGGACCCCTCAGTCCATGGTCAGCTCACATTTAGGCCTTCTCAGCTTAATGAACATAATCTAGACAATCCCTCATAGACAGGCATGCAAAGATCCTGCCAAGGTGAAAATCAGTCTTGACTATCATTCTTCCGATTTGTCTTGTTAATTTCATCTTGAACATGGAAGTCATTTGGAGTTGCATTATTTAGTTTTAAATATCTCTATCTCATGTGTGGTTTACTTACTTTTGTCCCAGTATCTTGCTGTGTATCTTAAGTGTTGGAGTTTAGATGTGAAATGTTCTTCATAGGCTCATGTCGCAATTTATTTTTCTTACATGAGAATATTACTGAAGAAAATCAAAATAAAAAAGAGTCACCAGAGTGCTTCAGATCACCTACAAACCAGTATGCTTAAGAAACAAGTGTATAGAGGCTAGAGAGACATCTTAGAGGTTAAGAGGACTGGCCATTCTTCCAGAGGACCTGGGTTCAATTCCCAGCACCCACATGGCATCTCACAGCTATCTGTAACTCCAGTTCTAGGGGATCTGATACCTTCATGCCATAAAATAAGGATAAATAAATTATTAAAAAGAAACAAATGTACATATTTATCAGAGCAACCATACAATATTCTAAACAACAAAAATGCACAGAAGAAAGAAGTCATAGGTCTTTCAGAAATGGATAAGATTGAGGTTTTGTTACCTGATAATCAAAAGCTTGACAAACAGGAGACAGAGGACTGGAAGGGATATGGAATGTCTGCCATGTAGGAAGATGACATTAAATGTAAAAGAATAAACTTTACTACCCATGGCAAACAGTTTGGAAATTTAATATGTAGAAAACCACTTTCTAGTTTCAGATTAATATGATGATGATGATGATGGTGGTGGTGGTGGTGGTGGTGGTAATAATAATAAAGATCCATGTATTTTCTGCCTTTGTTGTTAAATTAGCTTACAAATAAGCTCATCAGAAATTTTGCCAAAATTTGAATATATTTCCTTGTTTCTTTTACAATTCATTATCTGCAGTAGAAGAAAGTATCTTTTTCTGCACATTTATAACTTTGTATGTCTATTAGGTCTTGTATTACACAATATTTTTTAAAATATATCTTAGAAACCCCACAAATTTTGCTTCAAGATAACCCCCTACATTTGATACAGGGTCTTCTTATGTATTCCAGGCCTCAAACTTGGAATCCTCCTGTTTCAGCATCCTGAGTTCTGGGGTTACTTTGAGTACCATCATGCCTGGCTATCTTCATTCCCTGCAATATGACAATAAAATTCATGCCTTTTTATTGATAGTTGCACTTTTCTTTTTTCTAAGATTTATTTATTTATTTATTTATTTATTTATTTGTGTGTGTGTGTGCGCGCGCGTGTGTGTGTGTGTGTGTGTGTGTGTGTGTGTGTGTGTGTGTGTGTGCGCGCGCGCGCGCGCGTCTATGTGGAAGTATATGCACAGGATTATTCATGCCCATGGAGGACAGAAAAGAGTGTTGGGCTCTCTGGAACTGGAATTAAAAAGGTTCAAGCCACCAGGCATGGGTCTGGAAACCAAACCCAGGTCCTCTGCAAGATCAGTCTGCTCTTTTCAACTCCTACTTGTACTTTGCTACCATGGCTTTAGTATAACTGTTGCTTACTCATGCAGATGACAGCTTTAAGCCAAATTAGTCACTATTTCTGACAGAAAACTTTGAGTTCAAGAAATGTCTGTTCTATACACTCTGCCAATTTAGTGAAACTCATGAATAAACACATAATTCTTAGAGTCACAAACATTTTTCAACTTTTTAAATGTTTGCAAAGGAAATACAATAATTAATATGTAGCTGAAGTTTTCCTGGTCATGCCTGGCTCCCGCAGCCCTCAGACCCAAATGAACACACAGAGGCTTATATTAATTAAAACTGTATGGCCTAATGGCTCAGGCTTCTTGCTAGCTAGATCTTACATCTTAAATTAACCCATAATTCTTATTTATGTTTAGCCACGTGGCTTGGTACCTTTTCCCAATTCTGCCTTCACATCTTGCTTCCTCTATGTCTGGCTGGAGTCTCCCCGACTCAGCCTTCCTATTCCCAGAATTCTCTCTGCTTGTCCCACCTATACTATACTTCCTGCCTGGCTACTGGCCAATCAGCATTTTGTTTATCAACCAAATCAGAGCAACACATTCACAGTATACAGAAAGACATCCCCAGCATTAATATGGCCAATTACCAACATGAAACAATTGAATATATTTTGAAACTTGCTATTGACCAAATTTTAGATTCTCTTTTGCTTAAAAACAGTGTTCAGGTTCTTCCCTGAATCATTTCATAATTCAGAGGTCAGTTTCTGGAACATGGGTTCTTCTATGCATCATTAAACATCTTCAGAACTACCTACCTCCTATGTCCTACAGAAAAAAATGGCTATAAATATCTCTAAATAATGTTGGGCAGGTAGGTAGCCACCTCTCCATGATATTATCCCCATGCTGTGATTTTTCCCCTTTTGTCCATTAGTAAATTTATGTGCTTTTCTCCTAAAGACAAATAATCAGCAACAGAGTAGTCTGAAATTTTATAGTTAAATATAGACCTTGCTTAAATTGCCAAACTTTACCACAGAAAGTCATGTGTCAGTATAATATCATCTGTGTTCAGGTAGCTTAATGGTTGTGGCTAAAATTTACATTCTTTATGTAAGTTTTTTTCTTTGTTTTTCTATACTATGTCAATTTGATTTAATTATTTAAGTTTTGACTAGAAATATAAAAGTATACACCAATAAGTAACTTGACTATTTCTACCAGAAAATTTTTAAATAGTAATTTTGAGATATAGTTTGTTCATCTGGCCAATGGGACTTCCATAAGAACAACAGACTGCTTACCTAGCCAAAAAGTTAGCTTTTATTTTAAAATTATCAAAACTAACAGAATGGAGTAGCTATTAAATAAAACTTGGTTCAATTTTAACACTGACAACAAAAAAAGACTCAAGTCAACAGCATACATGAACTCACAGCATGTGATAGCATGTACAAGATCTGTGCAAGCCTAGTGCAGACCAAATTCTACCATGGAGAGGAGAGTTGGCTACGAAGTTGCACCTCCAGCCAAAGAGCTATTGGCTACCCTTAGCATCTGGGGAGGAAGGGGCAGCTTTCTCTAGAAGTTTAGCTCCTCATAAGTCCGTCACACTCAGTGGAAGGCTGCACATCCAGAATATTTGGGCAGCACGACGTGGCCTTGATGAAAAAAGGGGAAAAAGTGGGGAGGACCTGATGTTGGATGAAAAAGAAAGGGACTGAATCTGGGAATAGTTGTGGGAGGGAAGGTGACTATGATCAAAAAAAACATTGTATGAAATTCTTAAAGAACTTAAAAGAAAAAGTTATGTGGAGAAGCTGGCTTTCCCTGTGTCTCTCAGTCCTCAATGACGGTGTCCTAGCCTGTCCTCTAGCTCAGTTAGTGTCCTGTGTTGACAAGTCTGCCTTAACCACTTATCCAGCCTCAGTGCCCAGGCCTTACACACCCTCCTCTTCCTTTCTCCTTTACAGGGTCTCTCAAGATGGAGTTCTCTTTAGCGTATCTAAAACATTTAGCTTGGTTCATCAACAGGAACTGGGAGTTAAGAGATGTTTGCTGTGTTGAAAAGTGTGTGATAGTTTATGCAGCAATATGACAGGAAGTGAATCAACCACACCATCCAAGGCAGAGGAGAGTTACACAGCTGTTTTCAATCCAAGAGTTATCAGACAAGCCCCATCTATGAGAGTTGTCATTACCGTGTGAACTTGTGTTTTGCTACATACCCACTTCTCATTTTGAAGTCTCCCAAGGACTCTTTAAGTCTAGTTTCATGTGCCCACTTTATCTACTTCCTAAGAATCCTGTGAACCCCACTTACAGACACACTTTCCTTTGTGAACCACTGAGAGCACAGTTCTTTATAAGGGATTGTTTATTTCCATACTTCAGAGATAGAAAAATATTAAATTTATCTGATGAAAAAGTGAAGATTTTCCACAACTGAAGATAGGCTCACCTACTGAGAATCTGCTGTCCTGGTCAACAGACTCATCTAAGTTAACAACTAAGGCATCCCTGTAAAAACCCCTATGGCAGATGGCAGAGAGATGTGTTACTCTAAGGGAACACAAAGTGTTTTATCAGAGCGAGTTGTGCTCACAAATAGAAGGATAGATAAATTGGGTAAAGGCTGACAAACTACATTTTTCATCATCTCTCATCCGACTGAAACTGACCCATATTATTTCCTGGGAGGCACTATCCAATACTATACCACAAAACTAGATCCCCAAATATTGCATCATCGATTAGGAATTAGTTGCCCACACCAGAGCAAACATGCATGAGGATCTCTATTGACTATGAAGCTAAGACAGTCCTAGGACTCTGATATTCCTAACTCTTCTCACTGAATTCTGCTGTGGTACTACTAGACAACGCAGGAACATTTGAGGAGTCATAGTTTAGAGCCAGAGAAAATAAAATTTTCCATGGAATACTGAAAAAAAAAAGATTTTGACTGTTTAAATATCACTGTAACCCAAGAGTGGAATAGCCAAAGGACATGACAATGTGTCACTGTTTAATATGTTCAAGGATTCTGGAAAGGCAAAAGGACTGCTGGGTTTACAGCTCAGTTGTAGAGAATGTGCTTGGTATACATAAAGCCCCAAGTTTTGTCCTCGCATCAAAACAAGGAAAGATGAAAACTTCTATAGTCGTATGAAAAGGAAATACATGAGAGATTTTATTTAAACAGACTTTATTTAAAAGGTGAAATGTTACATGTTTAATGGAGTTTTTTTAATTATAAATCAGGAATGTTTAAATAAATGTGCAAATAAAAAAAATGAATCCTTAAAAGGGCAGGTGGGAAGTAAAAAAAAAAAAAGGCCAGCTGGCTTTTATCATACAAGGTTTAGTCATCCATAGATTTTATTGCATGGTTTACAGTTGTGTAAAGTATTGCAAGGACAGTAAAGGGAAGGAATCAGCCACCTGAAGGGCTGTGGTGACAATACTTTGTAGTATTATGTACTTAGCCACATTTGTTTCCCTTTGTTGAGCTGGACTTGCTTTATGATAGGAAGTGGTAAAGCAGATCTGAGTGCTACTTTGGATAAGAAACTACACAAACTGGTAATGTTGTGGATGTAGTAATCATAAAATAGGTTTTAAAGATCACTCATGGCCAAAGCTGTCAAAGTCTTGGTGGATTGCTTCATAGATTTGCATGATGTTGGAGACAATATGGGAAGAGGTGTGAAACATGTCAAGAAGTGTCTCTGGAAAAGAAACTCCTTGATACTGGAACAGAGTCTCTTGGGAGGGTGTTGCCATCCACTCCCTTAGTATGGGTTCTGTTTTCTGGTGGCCACCATGGCTAAAAGTGTCATCTCAGCTCCTTTACTGCTGGATAAATATCCTTGCTTTCCCTTCAGAACTGACTGAGAATATACCTCCTGTTCTCTGTGTATAACTAACTATTGCTTATCCTATGAATTGAATTAGAAGGAACTTAGGGAAAGTCTTAAAGTGGACCAAAGGACTCACTGTTCGGCATCTTTTTTCACTGGTATAAATTTAACATGTTAATTCTGAATTTACAAAATTATTTGAAGTGATTGAGGGAAAATTAAACTAGTTTTGAAAGTTTTGGAGAAAAGAAAATGATATATTCAAGGATCCTCTTCATATTAAAGATTTAAACGACACCTGTTGATCTCTTTATAGTTGTGTTACTGCTTTGTCTACTTTAAGCTCATTTGAAATGGGAATACTAATTTGACTGTAAACAAGTCAACTTGTGGCTCTAGTTATCCAACATTTCAATATTTTGACTTAAAATAATCTTTTCTGAGCCAGGCGTGGTGGCGCACGCCTTTAACCCTAGCACTCGGGAGGCAGAGGCAGGCGGATCTCTGTGAGTTTGAGGCCAGCCTGGGCTACAGAGTGAGTTCCAGGAAAGGCACAAAGCTACCCAGAGAAACCCTGTCTTGGAAAAAAAAAAAAAGAAAGAAAGAAATCTTTTCTGTTCATATGTGAACATCAGATACTACTTTTTGTCCCACATAAAGAAAGAAAGAAGGGATGGAGGAAGAAAGAAGGAAGAGAGAAGATAAATGAGGAGCAAGGGGAAAAAGAAGGTGGGAGAGAAGAGAATCATAGATGGCTGAAGTGAGGAGAGAGAAATGGCGGGAGAGACGGAATGGTAACCAGCTCCCACTTAGACCTGGGTTGGCTTCTCATGCATTGTGGAAGAGTTAGGGTGATCACTCTCTCAGTCCTGAGGCCCCCTTTCCTCCCTTCTTTACAAGTCTTTTCTTGTACATCGAGTAGTAACGCAGTCCTCAGCCTACAGTCTTCATTCATCCTCTTTATTCTAAGAATGGCAGCCAACAGCTAAGGGCAGCCACCTCCTTGTGATTGCTTTGCTGGTGATCTCCAATTTCAGGCCAGCTCTCCTGTCTGTCTCCTTCACTCTCTGTTAGATGTGGCTGAGAAAATGGAGAGGGAAAAAGAAAGAAGCCCCTGTATGGACTGAGTGACTGGTAACCAATTCTCCTCTCTGTGGTGTGAGTTGGACAAATGTCTCCTCAGAGTCATGTGAGCATTTGTTAGTGCCCAAAACCAAATGAGGGGAACTGTAAGACAGTCACCCAGAGACTGGGGTACCTGTAGGAAGTGCAAGGGCATCTTGTTTCCTAGTGTATCGTTTGCTTATGCTTGGACCTGTGGCGCTGCCTCTGCCATGGCAACAGAGGAAGAGTCTGAAAGGAATGATAGGACAGAAAGAAGCAGGACTCCATCCTTCACCTTGGTATGGCAAAGACCTGAGGGTTCCCCAATACTGACAGAAACCATAGGCTATATATGGACTTGAGCTGACCTTCTGTGCCTCACTTGATGAGTAAAGAACTTTGTGTTAGGTACTATTGGAGGTCAGAAGTAATACAGAAAAGTTCTTTATCTGGGGGTTCACATGGGTTTCTGAAGAATTAGCAACTGGTGACTTCACTCCAAGAAGTCTCAGCGACCAGGGACAAGCACCGACAAACAGTTCTGTAAGATCCGGCCATCTCCCATATTATTTTCTTCTTTTTAGAATCTCTAATATTGGTAGGTTTGGGAAGAGGTGTGAAGGAGAATATGGGAAAGAAATATCCTGTGAGAGAGGATGCTCCTGAGGTGTAAAAGTGAAGTAGACTGTATTTGTAATAAGTGAAAGTGACTCATCAGTTTTGGTGGCTGTTGGAGTTATTGTTAAGAGGCAGGGAAGGAAAATCATGTTGTTCAAAGATGAAAGCAGTGGCTGGGGAAAATGTAAAAACTATTTTGTGCTTGTTCATCCATAAAGACCAAGCTATAATAAACTTATCATAAGTAGATGGAATTGTTCTGTCTGGTATTAATTGTATGAAGCACATGGATCATGAGTAGAAAGCAGTCCAAGAACGGTGTGGGGAGGAGGATACTGTGAAGGAGAAGGACGTCCTGGGTTAGAGGCACCCATGGGAAGAGCTGCTTTTTCTCAATTATAAACAAAAGTGCAAGAGGCTTTTTACATTAAGACTGAGAAGGAGACCCGTGAAGATGGAATGTGGTTACCAAGGTGAGGTGTGGGCAGTGAGAGGTGATATTTCTGATTATGTGATCCGAAGCCAGTATCAGAAAGACTTAAAGTCCATGGTCTCAAAATATCGTCTGGAATTTCCTTAGTCCTTGCATCCTTATAGAGGATTCTGAATGTATTAATCTGATTTTTATTTTATGGATCAGACAGATCATAAATGTTAAATAACTGTGGCCTCAGGAGTAAGACATTACCAAGAAAGCTTGCATTTGTTTCTTTATGATCTCTTGGGTCCTGATACACCTAAGTAGTTACTGCAATTTGTTTATGCTATTCTAATTTTCATTTCAGTACTCCATACTCAAGGATTAAACCCTTGCCATGATGAGTGTGTGCATACACAGGGGGTTGTGATAGACATCTTGAGCTTGACTGATAGAGTTGTCCCATAAAGATAAAACGATAAGCCCATGTGTTGTCCTAAACAGCACATATTAATCATGCCAAAAGAGATAACTGATCTGCTGACATGAGGCAAACATGGAGGGATGACAGCACACTGTCTACATGTTCCCTTTTGACATTTTTTTTTTGACATTTTTGACATCTCTTTAGGCTTTAAAGCCAGAACGGGAAACCTTTTCCCCTTAGGCTGAGCTTTAAACTCTACAGATGGAAATCTCTGCCAGGGCTGGGCCATCTCCTCATTTGAGCACAATTCCATAATCACAGTAAAGAATGCACAGACCGCCAGAGATGTGCGCTTAGCTCCCCTGCACCAATGTTCCCGAGTCTTCTCTAATGAGTTACAGATCTCTCAGCACAGTCCCTACGCCTCTACCTGCCACACTTATGCAAATAGCCGCCCTGACTCCAACATGATAATCCTGGAACATTAGGTATTGTAGCTATCTGGTGGAGGAAACAGAAAAAAAACAATTCTGTTCAATATGGAAATAACTATAAAGCGCATGATAAATGAAGGCTTATGAATATCAGTTATTGCTGCCATCATTATAGCGGTATATTTCTTTGGGTTCTTGTGGGAAATTACTTTCTTTGGCACATTCTTGGGAATTATTTCCTGTGTTCCATTAACTCCACAGGATGACATCCTAAAATGACGGATGCAGTTCTTTGTTTTCTTAGAGTACTCTGTAACCACCCTTAGGGTTCCTTGTTTGAATGCATATTCTATCCTCTTTGAATATTACCCGAGAACATGATTTATGGTTTAGTCTTAACTTATTTATTTATTTATTTATTTATTTATTTATTTATTTATTTATTTGTTTGTTTATTTAAATCACAGTGAGTAAGAAGGAAACCTGCTCTGGAAGGAGGAGTGATAAACGGCAGCACAGGTAATCCTTATTTCCATCCTTCGTCTGCCACTGTCTGGTAAAGTCCTTCGGCTATGGTATCTGGTTCTGTAACTCACTTTTACATTCCCTTTTGGGTTCATATTTCTTATGGCACTCCTCAGCAGGTACTAAATATTAGCCAGGTAACTTAAAATTCTGTGGGTAAGGCGGAAAGTAGGTCTAACGATTTGAGAGAATAAGGCTGCATCCAGGCCGCTCTGCTGCTGCTGCCACTTCTGGGTGTGTCAGCCATAGATTTGAGCTTGTCTTGCTTGCTGAAGCTCACAGTGTAGGCCAGGAGCATCCAGTGGGTTGGGGGGAGATCAATGCAGGCACCTCCAGGTATCTACAACTACTCTGTATACAGAGCATATTGTTTGCTACGAGTCAGTTAGAGTGAAGTAGTTAAAACACTACTGATGAGTATCTGCTGTGGTTAAGCCACTGAAACTGGAGACACAGCTCACTGTGGAATTACTGAGAGATTTTCTGGAAGGAACTAGAGAGATGTTGAGATAAGATCAATGGAACGAGATTAAAATCCCTATAATGAAGAAAGAAAGAAAAAGAAATCCAAGAAAATATATTTAAACCACTTAAACTCAGCCTGCGAAACTTTCTATCCTCCTGCCTCAGCCTCCCAAATGGGCACCAGGTCTGTGCACTAAGATCTTATTGGTGGATTTGAACAGAGTGGCTGGTACAGGTATGTTTCTTAGGGTTTTCAGCCACAGAAACAGACTATTTCTACAGAGCAATATGGGTACAAGTAGCAACAGCAATCTCTTCAATATTTGGTTTCAAGGGCTATTCACGACCAATGGGACAGCAAAGGACTTCTGTGGCTGACACATTTGAATAAGCTTTCAGTTGTCACTTACCCATCATACAGTTAAAACTGGGGCCTGTAGACATTATTTCATAGAGATACTCCAAATATTTTATGGCAGCCACCTAAGGAAACTTCAAATAAACGTTAGCATGCACTTAAAGGCAACATTCTCATGACTATAAACATGAGAGCTCTTATGTACTGAATATGCATGATACCAACTCAATAAATGCAGATGGAGTTCCTTCTGACCGCTGTGAAATCCCATTACTACTGTTTGGGTTTGTCCTCCACTGTCCGTCTCTTATTTCCCCCCAAGAAACAGTCGGGAAAAGCAAGTAATCCTCAAGATAACTCCAGTAAACATGAATCCAATATATTTCCAATATTTTACCTTGATGAATTTATAAATCCATTTTCAGATGTTCAAGACACAGAAAAAATAAAATAAAAATGCCTGGGGAGAATCCTCTGCATTACCAAAGCTGGCAAAAGGCAACAATAGATAGTAAACTGCCCACAGCACAGCACTCTGGGAAGTTTACAGAAGTACTGTCTCCCATGCATGAGTTTGGTAAGCTTGGTGGCATGGGGAACTGGGGCAGGCGGGGGTGGGGGGTAGTGAGTGGTGATTACTGACTTTCTCAACTTTAACATTTTTCTCACCAAATATGACAATTGACAGAAGGTGAGATGAAAAACCACAAAAAATGGATTTTCATCCCAATTAGATGTGAACAATATGTTCTCTGTGTGGTACATTCCTGTACATAAGGCTGACTAGGAAGCCAGCAATTAATGGGGTGCCATGGTTAACACTGTTTGTCAGAAGCAATGGAAATGTCAAGCCAGACCCTGACTGAGTGGGATGACATCAGGACCAGGCCAGCAGCTGGCTTTCTTGACACCTCACAGAACCCTGCAAGGGGCCTTTGCTTGGGTGAATTCATCCCAGCAAATGATCTGGCTCTGAGCTTGTAGAGACTTGAAACGCTAAAGCCTCAGTCATCTCGGAAGAATAGACGGATTTCAGTGGCAGAGTCATGTAAATCAAACTCACGAAGTGAATCTCTAAAAGTCAATGCTAATTTATAGATTTTTAATTGGAAATACAATTGCCTCACTACCCAAGGAATTATCATCGATGACCAACTAACTCATTCTTCCTTTATAGATAATGAAACATAATATGTCAAATTATTGCTTGAAACTTAGCTGATGATCATGAAATCCAAAGAGTTAGGTAAACATTCCTAATCTGTTAACGCATCCTAAGCCAGCGAGCTATGCTGATGCGAAGAAACCCTTGCTTCTGCCTCTTTGTTTCTGAGCCTTACTAGTCACTGAGTGAGAATAACCATCTCAAGTCCCTCTCCCATTGTCTCTCAGTCTAAAGGAAAAATGGCATCTTTCACGCACAGAGTATAGGAGAGTTTTGCTTTTAACTTTTGTTCTAATGAGATATCCTCTATAAAGTACAGAATAAAGAAGTGCAAGGTTCATAAGTAAGGCTAGTTTCATAAATATGTAAATAGGCAGCAATAAAAGCCACAAGTATCCTCAGAAGGTAGAGAGATTAACAATGGTGAGTAATACCAGGTATATGGGGGAAGTTCATTGCCCTCTGCCTACTAACACAGCCGGAGAAGACTGTCCAGTTTAACACAAGGAGAGATGTCCACATATGGACACCTGAAATCATTCTTGTCCTGAGAAAGATCTTGGACGTAAGGAGATGTCATCATTCCTCTTTTAAACTAGATGAAATGTCCACAAATGCTATCCGTACAGTTCTGCTTGGATCCCAGACTCTTACATGCCTTAGCAATAGCAAACTTATTCCTATTAAAAACCAGTGAGGTAATATCTTAGATTTTGCAATATGTGGCAGACCAACTGTGTAGGTGAAATTAAACTCCACTGTGACTTATATCTGGCTGACCGCTGAATTGTTAGAAGACTCATATTTAATGTGCAATTTCACATTTCTTATCCCATGATGATTTTAATTTTTCCCTTGCATGTTTAGTAATGTGAGGCATTTGACAAAGGCCAGTGAAGAAAGTGGAGGAAAGGACTTAGGTTTTGCTCATTGTTCATTTCCACATTTACCATCCCCAGACAGAGCCTAGATTCTTGCTGAGCAACTGCCTCTGAGGAGTCCAGAGTGTAGGCATTCTAGGCTATGAATGGCACTTGGGTCAGTCCCACTTTGAGGGGTGATCTCAAATAGGTTGAATCCTAACGGTCCTGATTCCTTTCTTTTGCCAAGAAACAGTGTCCATTCCCTCCATTAGAAAGATATTTTAAAGAATGCTGTGCCTTTGTCCTGATTCTGCTCCTTGCCCAGAGCCAAGTGTCTTTCTATCTTGGCTTTTTTTCAGAGAAAATAGTTGACTGAAGAGGAGCCTCTGGGGGGAAGCATGAATGTTATAATTTAGAAAACTGCCTGGTTCAGATAAGGAAGAGTCTGGTCATGAGTTATATTTTTGAGAAGGAAAGTAAAAGGGAGGACCTGTATGCTGGGGGAGCTTGCCCAAATGTACCAGGAAGAGCGTGGGCTCTGAGGAAATGTGGACCGAATCCCAGCTCATCACAACACACATCACCCTTGTGACCACCTCATGGTAGCTTCTTGAACTTTCATCTCCTCAACCAAATGAGAAAAGCAGACATCCAAGTCAGAGAGTTTCTGAGAGCATCAAATGGGAAGCCATGGAGAAGGCGCCATCACCATGCCCTCTACTGTGGCCCTCAATGCCAGTTTCCTTTCCCTTCTCCTGCAATGTTTAATTGTAGCCATGTGAAAAGGAAGACTTCTGGCATAAAAGCCTGTCCTTCTGAGTTGATTGAAAGTTGCCCTTAATGTGATTGCTCTGGTAAAACCCAGAGGAGGGCTCTTTCTCACCTTGTCTGCAGACAGCCCTGCAGGCAGTCTCTTCCCCTGATCCACTTAGTCTGACTTACCCTTGCTGTGATCACCCATACTAGAGGCAGATTGCTTCAGTTCTTCAATGAGAAGAATGTTTCATTCTCCCTCTGTAGCAGTAATGGCCCTTTGCCCTCGGGGAGAGAGATAACTGGGGTGACTGAGTCATTGGAAAGTCTCATCTATATAGTTTTGTCCTCTTCTGCTTCTATCCACTTGATCTTAAGACACTCCTTTGTTGCTGTCTGTTTTTAATAGTATTTCTTGATTTCCCAGTATTTCTAAGGCTGGGGGAAGTAGAAATCTTACTGATTTTTATATTCTCATTTATCAGATCATTCTAGATGCATACAGTGAAACCGAGTTTTCCCATGGTTTTATAATGAAATGACTTCAGCCCCTTGATTTCCTTGCCTTCGGTATACCCCTTGGATATCATACATTCAGTTCTACAGTGATTTAACACTTTTACCAAGGACAGTCAAATCTAATCTCGCTAAACTTGTTTTTCAAATGAAAGAACTGTGATTACCTGAGGGCCTGGAACATTAAGTGAGAATAGAAAAACAAGAGTATAAAATCAGGAAGATTTTCTTTCCCCAGAAGGAACACAGACATATAATTAAAATGATTTTCAGCCTTGTAGACACAGCCTAGATTCGACTATACCCAAGGATGGTAAGGGACACAATGAAAACCTTGTTACCTTGACCAAAAGGGAAAGTATCTCATTAAAAATACATAAATATATTCAAATATAATGTTTTATACTGTGGAGCCAATTCCTAAACAGAAAATATTCAGACAGAAGAATATGACAGTGATACACCTATAGATAAATCTAAATAGGAAATTCTGACTATTTGATTTTGAGAGAAGAGGTGATTATCTGCTATAGTTACCACCTAAACCTCAAAAGAAGCCATTGTGGATCTGTAGTTGAATTTAAGATACAGAAAATTCTGGTAAAGCTTTTCAAGTCGTATTCAAAACCTGAGTGAATCAGAGCGAGACACACTCTACATCAATAACCAGGATTCTAAAGTGACTTTTATGTAAGTCCTCAAGTGGAGGGCCAGGAGGCTCAGTGCCATGTGACTATTAGTCAAGCCCAGACAACGTGCCACCCTGTCCTCCCCGAGAGAGAGAGAGAGAGAGGGAGAGAGAGAGAGAGAGAGAGAGAGAGAGAGAGAGAGAGAGAGAGAGAAAAATACCCAAAACAAAAAAGGGAACACATGGGAGTGAGAAAAGACTACCCACTTGGGATTCGATTGCTTTTCACATGTTATTTTCCATCCTGCTTGCCTCCTCCACCAATGTCTCACCCCCTGCTATTTCTTTCACTGCCAGCATGGCGGAGAAAAACACCGTGGTGATTGGTGCATATTGGTGGATACTGTACGCATTGGGACTTTGTGAGCTTTTCTATTTCTGTTCACTGTGAAAGAGGGCACATGGAGCAGGAGAGCTTTTCTGTAGCTCTAATGGGCCCTTTGGCCAGCTGACGGATACCTGCAGGATTTAGACATTGTTATTTAGGATGACCTTTAAATGTGTTGTATTATAGATAATTAGAACCTAAATTAGATTTCAGAGAGGCAGTATACAGCAAGGTGGCTGAGGAACAAGCCCTGGGCCAGAATCTTGAGAAGGCTCATGCCTTATTAGACATGCATTTTGGGTAAACCCTTTAACCTCTTTTTGCCTCAGTCTCCTCCATATCTGCTTAATGTGATCACCTTGTTGTGGAGCAGAATGTTAATTTGTAAAGTATTAAAATGTGTCAGGCTTATGATAAATGCAATTTAAACGTTTACTATTACAGGTCTGGAATCCTGTATTTGCAATTTAAAAAACCTGAAAATCAGAGAAATAGTTGTTATATTGTGTATCAAGAGATAAAGTCTGACTGGAACAGATCCCTGGCAACTTAAAGACTTTACTGATCTGTTTCCTGGGGATAGCCACCTGTATAATAGGAGAATTAGGAGTGCATTGACATTATACCTCCATACTTATTACATGAGATAGCTACACCTTTTTAAAACCTGACAGCATTCTGGAATGTCGTCGGGTTTAAGATGTCAAAAGGAGTCAGGTCCCAAGGCTTTTTCCAAGGAATTGTTGGTCTGTGTTACTATTACTTCATAGTTAATAACAATCTTGCTTTTTTATATGCTGACACAAAACAATCGGTATAGGAATGACTTCCATAACACAGGGGAATTATATAACACAGTGATCCAGTAAGTGTGAAAACCAGAAATTGTAATGAGCGCAGAATTCATATATGTGATAAGCATGGATTGCCAAGTTTTAAACAGCTCATACTGAGCATTGTCAAATGCAGTACTTCCTTCAGTGAGTGCGACCCATGTAAATCGAGCACTCTCTTTTTTCACAGTGCTGTGATCAGCAATGTCTGTGACTTCCCTCTACTCTTCTCAGTAGCTCTGTGCACTGTGTCTTAGTATCATCTTGCTTAAGTCACAAGCAAATAGAAAAGTCACATAGAAAATCAGTGAAACTCAAACTCTGAGTCTGGGTACTCTGAAACAAACACTTTTAAATTTGAGTTGGCTATCCTTTGATGGTGCAGGAAACATGACCCATGGCAGTGCTGTGTCCCAAGGACACCAGTAGGGATAGACACTACTACCAATAGATGCATTTTTTGACTTTTATATAAAACATTGTGCTGAGTCTAATGATAATTCAGCTGGGAGCCACATCAATAAAATTAGTTGATTAAAAATTTGTTCATAAATATTCTCTCTCTCTGTCTCTCTAAATATGTACGTCTGTGTGTGTGTTGAAACATTCTGGATAGAAGATAAACTTCTATCCAGAAGTTAAAAAAAGCGACTTTCTAAAAAATTCTGGGGCTAGAGAGATGGCTCAATGGTTAAGAGCACTGGCTATTCTTCCAGAGGACCTGGGTTCAGTTCCCAGCACACATGGCAGCCTACAACTCCTTGTAACTCTACCTCCAGGGGATCTGACACCTTCACAGAGCCATACATGCAGGAAAAACACCAATGCACATAAAATAAAAATAAATAAGTCATTAAAAAATTCTAATTCTTATAAAGTGGTTGCTCTAGTAATTTAATCTTTTACTCTAACTCTAAGGTTAATAATCTGCCAGGTCACATAAATGTTGCAAACTTGGTATCATATTGGATTACCATCCCCCTACTTTCCTTTATGGGGACAATTATCATATATGTCACATCTACAGAAACTATAAGTCTACAAGTAATTTTATATATTTTCTGTTTGATTTTTGCTTGCTCGTGAAGATAGTTTTGTTGTATGGCCTAAGCTTTCCTGGAACTCATTACGAAGCCCAGACTGTATTTGAACTCTTGGGCATTCTCCTGCCTTAGCCTCCTGAATACTAGTATTACAGACATGAGTCATTTGTGACCAGTTGAAGATTTCATACTTAAAAAAAAAATCTGAACACATATATATTTTAAAAAGATTAAGTGGCGAAATAGAATTTATATTTATCCAGATATCTACATTTCTAAGTATCTTTACTGCTTAAGAACTCCTGTTTTCATCTGGAATCATTTCTCTTCACCCTGAAGAATTTTGTTCATGATTTCAACAAATCAATTAGAGAATAAATATTTGTAGCTGTACTTAAACAGCCCGTCACTTCTCTCTCTCTTCTTTGAAACATATGGACATAATGACTGCATATGGAGCTGTACATTGTTGATGCTTTTTCCTTTCAACACTCTGAATTCACAGAGTTCTGTCTTCTTCCATTCCAAATGTGAAATCCAATCATCTGAATCATTGTTCCTTATCCTTGTGTTTGTTAGCTTGCTTGCTTTTCTGTCTGCCTTTAAGATTTCTCCTTCTGCTTCAGCTTTCAGCAGATAGACTATGAAGTGTCAGCCCATAGCTTTTTTGTATTTATCACGCTTGGGATTTAACAAGCCTCTCTTGACTGTGTGTCTTTTGCTTTATCAAATGTTGGAGATTTGGGTCTGGTTTTTTCAAGTATTTTTCTCTCCTCATTCTTTCATCTCATCTTGGGAATCCAATTATACACACCCTAAATCCTGTGATACTGTGGCAGACTTCACAAACTTTCTGAGGCTTTGTTTGGCTTATTCCATTTTTTTTGAGGGGATGCATTTTAGACTAGCAATTTGAGCACATTTTCTCTCTGTCTCTCTCTCCATGTCTCTGTCTGTCTGTCTGTCTGTCTGTCTGTTTCTCTCCCCCCCGCCCCACATTTGTGGTCATGGTATAGAGCTCAGGCTAGCCTCAAACTTGTGTCTCTCCTGCATCAGCCCCTTCTCCCTGATTTCTGACATTACAGGAGGCTCAGCTGTATGCTGTTTCTTTTGCATTATCATAGAGTTCACATTTTCATGTGTACTTCTGTTTTATTATTACACCAATCAATGACTTTTTTCCATTTCAGAGGTTTTATTTGAAGCTTTAAAGTGTGCTTGCATGTGTGCACAGGCACACGTGTGTGTGCAGGTGAGACCAGCAATCAGTTAACTGTCCTCTGTCTCATTTTTTTTGACCAGGGCCTCTCATTGAACTTGGAGCATGCCAACTGGCTTGATTGGTTGGTCAGAGAGCCCAGATATCTATCTCCTGCCACATGGCTCCTCCTGCACCCAGGACTGCCCTTGTGGGTTCTAGAAATGGGAACTCAACTCCTTTACCCACTGAGCCATCTCACAGTCCAAGTTTTAAAATTTTTAGTTTCTCCTTAAAAATTTCTGAGTCTCTACTTACACTTCTTATCATGTTACTGATGGCTGACATATTCATCCTTATATTACTGAGCATAATTACACCAACTTTAAAATTCTTGTGTTAGTAGTTTCACCTTTTTCATGGAATTCTGTACCCCACAGTTTCAAATGTTTATATATGTGCATGTATATACACACACATGTTCATATACATTCTTTCCCTTTTAGGAAAATCCACTCCTTTGAATGTTGGTGATTTTTTTTATTGTTAAAATTAGGTTTCATAATTTTTCAAAATATGCTCAGTAATTTATGTATTGTACCCTGGACATTGTCAGTGTTGTGCTGCACATTCTACTGTAGTCTTCCATGTGTTCTATTTTTATTTTTCAAAATTTTAATTAATTTTGTGGTGCAAGGAGTTGAACTCAGGGCCCATGTGAGCCAGGAAAGTACTGACCTGCACCTCCAGGCTTTGTTCTTTTGGCTCCCACAGATTACAGACATGTTTGGCTTCCAACTTCAAATTCTATTTCTTATATGAAGCTCAAATCATAGTTTAAGTTCTCTTTATGATTGTCTGAATTTTTATGACACTTTTATAAATCAGCTAGAAACCAGAAATATATATTGAGATATAAATTTCAATTGTACAAAGTGCAAATTAGTTCCACGTAAATGTGGAGATGGACGGGTCTCAGTAATTCCGTGCGCCTAGGCATCAGTGCTGAAACTCTGTGTCAAATGTCCCATCACCCCAGTTGAGACCCACTTGTGAATATTCATTCTCAACACTGCCCTAGGCAACTACTGTTCCCTATTCTGAGTGTGTCTAGGATGGATAGAAAGTCTGGGAAAATTAAGAGGACTTGGGGAGGAAATGAACCCCTCATCCTAGGCCTGGCTGAAGTCTCTCACAGCTGAGAATTCCAGTCCAGTTAACAAAATTAGCCATGGGCTTTGCTTACATGGAGATAGTATTTCTTTCCTAGGGAGATATCTCAAACAAGAATCTTAGGATAGCTGAACCTTGTGATAACTTTTAATCCCAGCATCAGTCATGGGCATAGGAAGAGACAGAGGGATTTCTGTGTGTTTGAGGACAGCTTGGTCTACATGGTGAGGCACTTGTACAAAAATTAAATAAATAAAAGTTAAAGTAGCAATGAAGCATGCTTATGGCGTAAAAGCTCATGACCAATGTGGCTTTCTCTCTTCACAACTATAAACCTACAATTTTGTGGTAATCACAGAAGAAAGATTACAAATGCCACTGTCACCAAGAGACATGTCATGGGGACACATCTCAGTGGTAGAGCACTTGCCTAGCATGTATTAGGACCTAGGTTCAATCTCTGGTATCCTAACATGCACACACATGAGTGCGCACAGACACACACAGTCACACACACATACATACATACTTACACATCACACATATACCACACACACACACCACACACAAGCACACACACATACACATACTCATACTCATACATACACACATGCACACACACTCATACATACTCACACACATATACACACATGCACACTCACATGGTCAGTATATGTTTAAGGCCAGGGTTGTATCTCAGTTGGTAGAGTGCTTACCTAACATGCACAAAGTCCTGAGTTCAATCCCCAGCACCAAATAAAACTGAGTGCAGTAGTCTAAACTATTAATCCCAACATTGAGGGAAGTAGAAACAGAAGGATGAGAAATTCATGGTTGTCTTGGGCTACATAGCAAATTCAATGCTAGCCCTGGACACATGAAACCCTGTCTCAAAGAATAAAACAGCAACAATAACATAAATAACAACAACAAAAATCACCTATGTATGTAGCACTGCAATACAACTCTATTAGTGAGTAATATTTACTTTTTTATATTTATTTATTTGTTTATTTATTTATTTTTGTTTTTTGAGACAGGGTTTCTCTGTGTAGTTTTGGTGTCTTTCCTGGAAATCACTCTGTAGACCAGGCTGGCCTCGAACTCACAGAGATCTGCCTGCCTCTGCCTCCGAGTGCTGGGATTAAAGGCATGTGTCACACCACCCAGCTACATTTTTTTTTTTTTTGAAAAGAAACTCATATGTTTGGGCTGGGGCTCTCTGATGAAAGCCCTTGCCACACAAGCAAGAGGGCTGGAGCTCAGATGCCCCAAACCCACGTCAGTGCCTGGTGGGTGTGGCAACCAGCCTGCTCATAATTCTGGCTTTGGAAAGTAGAAACGAGGGATTTGTGTAGCAAGCCAGATCCACGAGCTCTGGGTTTAAGGAGAGATCATGCCTCCAACAACAAGACAGAGAGGCAAGAGGATAGATTCCAGATATCAACTTTAAGTTTCCATATGATTGTGTGTACCCACATACATATGAACATGCACATATACATGAATGTATTCATACCATACACATACGAAAAAGAAAAAAAAACATTTTTGAGAAAAGGTCTCACTATGTAGCTCTGGCTGGCCTGGGACTTGCTGTGTAAACCAGGCTGGCCTTGAACTCACAGAGATCCACTTGCCTCTGCCTCTGGAGTGCTGAGATTAAAAGCATGCACCACTGCGCACAGCAAAAATCATGTACTTTTAGGATACTTTAATTTTGATGGAAACACTTGGCAACAAATGAGTCCTAGTGGGAGTTCCCTAAAATATCTATCAATGTTATAAATATTATATAGGGACATGATGACTTAGCTCTTTATGCTCTCTATAGGGGACATCAATAAATATGATGTTTCGTAGACTGAAAACAAAGCCTTGCTGTGCCAATAGTTTGAGTTGTAGTTAACATGCCAGCTTTCCTCGGTGCTGATCACACCATCATCTCAGATGTAAGGAAACATAGCTTGGGTGACCTATCTCTTTAAAAAAACTTTCCACTCAAGTGTGCAATACTTGCCATGTTTTTTCTATGTAACTACTTTGAAATTTGATAGACTCTTTCTATTGCCTGTAGCTCTATTTAAGAATATATGAAACACATATAGAATACTTACTGATATAAGTCCTGACTATCAAGATGTTTCTTCTGATGAACATTATTTTAAAAGTAATTGACAATTTTTTTTGCTGTCTTCATTTTTCCTTATGTTTTGCAAACTGGGAATATAGCTGCTAAGTATCAGAACGGAAAATAATTATTTCTGCCTACTTGTTGTCATTGATACTTTGACAATTATCAAAAATCTTGACATTTTATTACAATCCACATGAGTGATGAATATATTCTTTAGTAAAGACCGTCAGCTAGACTTAGAATTGCAGAATTAGCTTTGACAGTTTAAAGACTGTACATAAATGATATTTGTAAGGGAAAATGTAAGACTTTATAGTAAGCAAAGAAGATTACCATATATATTCAAAGCAATACTAGACTTTGGGTGGATTATTGAAGCTCTAGGCTCATGCAGATTTGTCTTTAAGCTGTTTACAACAAGATTCTGGCATAGGATTTTGTTTGGTTTTGGTTTAGACAGATTCTCACTATGTATCCCTGACTGGGCTTGAACTCCCTGTGTAGACTGATGTGTCTAGGGAAACACAAAGCTCCACCTGGAACACAGGGAAGTTGCCCTGCCTCTGCTTCCCAAGTGTCAGGCTCAAAGGCTTGCACGGCCACAATCGGCATGATTCATGTTGTGCTGATGAAATGTGATTAGCCAGCTCTCTACTCTGTCCCTGCTGCCATGCTGCCCTCACCATTATGAACTTTAAACCTCTGAAAACATCTGATGCTAGAAAGGAATTTTTGAAATCTCATGATTATGCAGCTTTTGGAAAAGAAGATTCAGGGTTTATGTGCTATGCTCATGCAACAGGAGCCAGAGCAGTGCTGATGGAGCTGTGTTCCTAAAGCATGTCATGTCCTACTTTCCCAGCCTCTGGAGAGCTGGAAGGTGATTTGGCCAAAGCACAGTGTATGGATGGAATTAACATAGACTTTGAAAAAGATGTTAGTTGTGATTCATCTGAGTGTGGCATTGACAGCTTTGGTCAAAGGATCACAGATTCCTTCCATCCTGACACTGAGGGTTCACAGGGAACCTTTGGTATAATTTGGTCTCCAAAGAGCATAGACAAAAGGTGCTAGAAATTATACTGGAATTGCAGATACTTGTGACTTTTTCTTCATGATATCTAGTTAGAATGTGTTTCAGTCAGCAACGTTCCCTGCAATCAGATAGCAACTGGATATAGAGACTACCTCAAGATTGGTATTAACACTAGGAAACTCATAATAGGCATATATATAGTTATGATTATGCTTGTCTGAATCTACCTTAGATCATGTTGGCACCATTGCAAAGCCTCCTTTTTTGAGGGGGTGGGCTCTTGCATTGAATCTGCAGGATGTCAGGTGTCCTATAAAGTGTTCATGAAACAAGTAAGTAATTATGTTTCTAGAAACCAATGAAATAATGATTAGTAAGCTCTTTTTGTAACTATAAAGATCCTGCTGGCCATTTTCATCATGTGTGGCATGAAAACCCTCAGAGCATTTCATGCATCAAAAACTACGGCTTACAGGGCATTGGCTTGTGGAATGCAAATTGCCTTCACTACTCAGGAGACTCTCTTGGCAGACAGCAAACCAAAACTCAGACAGCCGAAGTTATGTTGGAGAAGAACATCTTTAGTTAGACTGTTAAGACATAAGAATTACCTGCATAACGGATCTAAATTTTTGAACGGATAAAATGTATATATTTTTGTCGTGTTGCCATAACTTTACTTAATACTATACTAAACAAAGAATAAAAACAGTAAAATAATTAATAATGAGAACAGCTATCTACATTCATTTTGTTTATGTATGTGCTTGTATGTGTACAGCATGGGGGCCATGGGGCAGTGGTTCTCAACCTGTGGGTTGTGACCCCTTTGAGAGATATACTGCATATCAGACATTTACATTATGATTCATAATAGTAGCAAAATTACAGTTATGAAGTAGCAACAAAAATAATTTTATGGTTGGGGTCACCACAACATGAGGAACTGTATTAAAAGGTTACAGCATTAGGAAGGTTGAGAACCACTGTCACAGGGGCCAGGTGATGTGTCTTTCTTACTCTCTCTGCAAATTATTTTTTGAGACAGGATTTCTCACCAAATTTGTAGTCCATTAGTTGTCTAGCTTGTGGCCAGTGAGCCCCAGGGATCCTCTTGTTTATGCCTACCCAGAATTGGGGTTCCAAGCCTGTGTTACCATGCCTAGCTTTTCCGTATGGGCTGAGGATCAAACACAGCTCCACATGCTTCAGCGGCAAGCAGATTACCCCCTGGGCAGTTCCCTAGCCTCTCACTTCGCAGTGCTATGAGAATCAGATCTTCATAGTTTTTAAAAGTTAGCATTTAATTTGTGTTTCCTGGGGCTTGGCCTTTTGTGGAAAAACTTTAAAAAGAAAGATTAAGATTCAGATGGACTTTAGACCAATTCAAATGGTGGAATGATGACCCATGAAAAGTAGGAAAAACCAGAGGCCATTTCCTTCTATCACTTACATTACATGCTCAGGATATCATCTCTCTTAGCTCAGGTTTAGAGGGTCTGAAGTGTTGAAATAGGACAAAGACTGGGCTTACATGTTATCAAGACAAGACCTAGAAAAATCCACAAAACATACATACAAAAAAAATCCATCAAAATCATACAATGCGAAACACATCATTACTGCCCCAAACCAATAGGTAAAGCACTGGGGCTGTTTGGTAGTGCCAGAGATTAGAAGGTTGAGCCCTGACTTGGCAACTGCACTGCCTCTAAGCTACATCCCCAGCCAAGTACAGGATCTTAATTAAATCCCGTCTTCCTGTTATTTACAGGATAAACTAGGGCACACAATCTGATGCCTGTGAAAACACCTGCCTGCTCAGCTTCCATTCAGTACCTGGATACTGGGTGGTGCAAGGGTGCCTTGGTGTGGTTCTTAGGTCCACCCACTTGTTCTTTAATATAGCAAGCCCCACAGGCCTTTGGGGGGCTAAGTTCCTGGTCAGCTCTTAGACCCCCTTCCATCTGTTTATTCTTCCTAACTTCCTTTTAGCCAAGGATTTGAAAAAGAAGGAAAAATCACTCCTCTCTATTCAGACTGCACTCCTGGTCAGGCACGGCCCTGTCCTTCAAGCGTAGCTCTGTTCTCCCCACAATAAAGCTTGATGGATCATTACCTTGAGAGACTGAATCATTACCAGCCAAAATATTAGTTCTCTTTCTTAATATTCAAACCCTGCCTCTAGGAGAGAGGAAATATGTGTATCCTCTGCAAGAAAGAAAAGGGGAAAAAAAGCAAAAACAGTTGGAGTTTGCATTATTACAATAGTCACAAAATTGGTGCCCTGACACAGAAATATGCTTGATTAGGAGGTTTGACACACTAGAAAATTGTATATTGGAGCTAAAAACTCCCCTAAATTATCCTGTTTTTCTTAGGTTCAAAATACAGAGGAAATAGTATTCTGGTCTAGAAGCCCTTACACAAATTGCCTGAGGTCTAATGTGCATTCTGGAGTTAAAACATTTGCAGGTGTTAGACTGGTAACTTAAATTCACATACTGTATAAGAACATACATGACTTCTTGAGCATCTGGGCAGCACTCTTCAGTCGAAAGTATATATGTGTGCCTGTGTGTGTGTGTGTGTGTGTGTGTGTGTGTGTTACTACAAACACGAATGTTCACATTTTACAGGACAAAGACTATGCATGTCCTCTTGCTAATTAAGATCAGATTTTACTACTAAGTCATTTCAGGTGAGACTTTATTTTGCTACCAAGTAAGTTAAAATCTGAAATAGATTGCCAGAATTTTCTGTATTTTGAAATTTTGGGTAAATCACCTTCCTTTTCTTGAATTTTAGGAAATCAGTTAAAAATTCATTATCTATTTAATAAATAGTTTTGAGACTCAAAATACAGATATTTCAGAGGTCACTCCTCTTTTTTATTTAACAAATGTTAACTGTATCTGAAGTTGTACATGTAATTTCATTGTGCTGTGAGTATGATAGGCATAATATCAGGTCTTTAAAATCTATTGAAGCTTCTTTGTAGGTAACATATAGTTGGCTATTACAAAATTCTTACTTAAGCTGGGCAGTGGTGGTGGATGCCTTTCATCCCAGGACTCAGGAGGCAAAGACAGATGGATCTCTGAGTTCGAGGCCAGCCTGGTCTACAGAGTGAGTTCCAGGACAGCTAGGACTACACAAGGAAACCTTGTTTCAGACAAACAAACAAAAAGCCACAAAGAAACAAAAACAAAGCAAAACAAAACAAAACCAAAAACAAAACCCAAAACAAAACAAAAAACCAACCAACCAAATAAACATCCCCCCCAATTTTTTTTTTATATTAAGCTATTTATTCTCAGAGTACTGATCACGTCATCTATATTTATTTGAAATCTTACTCTGTTTACAGCTTACTTTGTTTGGTCTAAGACAAGTACCTTAAAGAACCCTCTCTAAACTGTCAGTTTCTTCCTGGAATTCTCAACTTTATTTTCTCTTTCATAAGTGTTATATTAATGAATACTTGACATTTCATGACTTTCATAAGAATGAAATCTTTTTCTTTAACTCTGTTTGTTTTATTCCCTCCCTCCTCTCACGTCCTCTCTTTGACTTGACAGGATCTCTGGTAGCTCAGACTGGTCTCCAATTCACTATATAGTCAAAGGTACTCGTCTTAGACGAAACAGAGTTAAGCTGTAAACAGAGTAAGATTTCAAATAAGTATAGATGATGTGATTAGTATTCTGAGAATAAATAGCTTAGTATAAATAAGAATTTTGAGGGTTGTTTATTTGGTTGGTTGGTTTTTTGTTTTGCTTTGGGGTTTGGGTTTTGTTTTGGTTTTTGCTTCTTTGTGGCTTTTTGTTTGTTTGTTTGTCTGCTTTGATCTCCTAACATTTCTGCTTCCACCTTTACATGTTGGAATCAGAGGACTATGCCACCATACCTGGTTTGTGTCACAGTGGGGAGCAATCACTGCCTCAGGCCTGATAGGCAAGCACCTAAGACTTACCTACAGCCCAGCCCACCTTATTGCCCTTCTCCCTTTCCCTTCTCCTTTTGTACTGTCGCTCCCCTTTCCCTCTCCCTTTCCTCCCCATTCTGTCCTTTTCCCATTTCTGTTTCAAACTCTGCCTGTGTCCTTTTGTTTAATATGCACATTATGTTACTTAACAGCACTCAGTGTTTTTTTTTTCTGCAAACAGAGCTTGATTAATTTAAAAGTAACTTGAATCTTTTTCTCATTCATATTTATTGTAGTTATTCATGTTTAGAATTATTTCTGTCTTCTCAGTGAAGATTTCAATTTATTATGATTCTTAATCACTCGTCATTAATTATATTGCTTAAAATCTAGGTTTTCCTCACTTTTTTATCATGTTATTTTTTTTCCCTTAAACTGGAAATAAGAGGAAATAACCACCCCTCCTCATTACGCCATTCTACGAAATACTAAGGACACTTCAGAGGTTCCCTGGTAACCTAGAGGAAAGCAGCAGGGTTTGAACTTTTCTTTACCACTTGATCAGAGCTGGGACACTGTAAGTTATGTGATTATTAGTAGATATTTTGTTTATTAGAAATGATATTCTCATACATATTTATTTTATTTTATTTCTTTATTCTGGTAAGGCAGTTTTTATTGAAAGCAAACTTCTAAAAAATGTAAAATTATGAATCTCATGGAAGTAGTTAAATGATAAGATTTTATTCTAACTACTTCTTGATGAAGGAACCAATAAGATGTTCATAAAAGTTCCATCAGCATTCAAGAAAATATATACTTATGCCAATTAATAAAATTTTGCTAGAATGAATTCTATTTACTTATTTATTATTTGTGTGTATGTGTGTATGCACTCATATGTGCTTACATATATACAGGTGCATATGCGTGTATATGTACTTGTTTATGGAGACTAAGTCAACCACCATGGGAGCCGTATTTACTAATAATTATATTCTTAATATAATTTTAAAATATAATTTTGTATAATTATCTATAAATAATTATCAAATGAGAATTTCTTTATTGCTATCTTTTGACTTTTATCAAAAGTATTTTCCTAAAGAATAATGTTTCTTTTTCATTTGTTTATGTATGAATATCTGTATTTAGTCCAGTTGTAACTGACTTCTATCATCATTTTAGTATTTAAATTGTTCAGAATTTGCCAACTTGATTCTTGTTGAAGCTGGCTAGTGTGATGTTTAGATGTACTTATTTACGGAAGTTTTTCATACTTTCTGTCACACTGCAATACTCCAGGCTTGTTCCACACTTTTCTTCTCACTCCACACCAGGACTTAGCTATTTCCTCAATGTCTTTGGTTCCTTTCAATAGAATATGTAAGTTTGAAACTCCAATCAGGCTGTTTACTTGTGATCATAATTAGTAGAGTCTACATTTTCTAGATTCTTTCAATGGATAAACCTAAGAAATACAGGCTTGTATAAATACGTGTGCACACAGAGATTCCATATACATACATACATACATATATATATATATGTATATATGTGTACATGTATACTCATTTGAGTGTGTACAGATACATTCACATGCACAATTGTAATGAGTCAATTCAGAACTTTTTCTCCATTCCCCTTTTTGATATGCTACTCACCCTTCAAACATGGGGAAATCCAGCTCCCTTCGTTCATACACTTACTTCTTTCCTCAGTCCTCTAATCGCATGGCCACAGTGGCTTTCCCTTTGGTCACTGGCTGCATCTCCTCTCCATGGCCACCCTCTTCTCTGTTCCCATGTCTACTTGAGACCTCTCTTCATTGCCCCTCTTAAGTCCGTCGCTGATCCCATAGCTCCACAGCCCTTGTGTCCTGAGCTCTCGCCTGCCTTTTCCCATGATGCCATCTCTGAAGAAAGTAAGGTAAAAGGAAGAAAAGCAATAGAAAGATTTTCTCCATGTTTGGAAATCATACTTTAGCTTTGACCTTTTTTCCCAGTGAACATATCATCTGGGTTAAGGAATTGCACCAATTTTTCTTTAGCAGGAAAGTCTTTGTTGCTATTTTTTTTTGCCATAGATATTCAGTTTTGTCTTTTTATTTATAGAAATTCTTTAAGTCAGAGAGCAGGATTGAATTTGCTTACTATATTCTTAAAACTTCCCAGTAATTGATGCTTCGTTAGCTCTGGCTTGAGTTCTGAAGGAATTCATCAGCACTGTATTCCCAGTTCAGAACTTACCCTGCAGCGGCCTCCCCACTAAACTGTGTATCAGAGTGAGCATCTTTTGGATGTCTAGGAAGTTTAGCTGAGCGTCTGTGTCATCTCTTGTTTGCATTTCACAAGCACTTTGTTCTTGGTTTATGTACTTGATTAAATTCTTTGCTTTATTTCCCCATAGCAGCCAATGTACTTTGAGATCTTTCCCATTAACTCACTTCATGGGTGTAAGTTCATCCCTGTGAGGTGGTGGACTGAGTTTATTGACAATCTTTCATGTTGTTGCCATGGCTCGCAAAATCTTATTTGGCCATTTATCTCTATGACAGAATTCCCCTGCATTTGGCTGGAGCTGTGGCTGTTTCATTCCGGAATCCAATTCGACTCCATGTGGCAGTAATGCAGTTCTTCTACAACAAGGCGCAGCTGTAATTCGGGCAGTATCGTCTTTCAGGATGCCTGTGCTGACTCCTTAACATAGTAGCTGTGACTGTGACATACTCCAGATAAAAAGGTCCCAGGGATTTCCTGCTTATAATGACTTTCAATTATGATGGTTCGTCACACAGCGACTCCTAAATTTACGGCTACGGTCTTGGCTAATTGCAGTGGCTGCCAGTCTTTCTTTTAGGGATACCTCCCAGGTTCACAGCTTCATATCATGAAGTTTCTTCCCCTCCTCCCCTTTCTGTCTCTTATTTGGTATGGAAAGAAGACATATGTGTTTAGTCTGAACCTTAGTGCCTGTGGAAGCATTGACATTTTCTGCCTGTGGCTTCAACATGTATACATTTAACTCATCTTATTTGATGTCTGATTCCAAATTCTTCTCATCCATAGGTAGTCATATATAACATTGTATGAAAAGCGTATTTCCTAGAAGACTAACTTTCTGTATGATTACAGTACATTGATTCTTAACATGGGGGAGCCCTGGAATTTTCAACCTCCTCTCTTATTTGCTTAAAGTATACACTTTCTTTTCATATTTGATTCAATTAAATATTTCTGGATGTTAAACAGTTTCTCTTGAAAGCCAGCCAACAATTTTTGACAGATATGTATTTAGAAGTCTAACTATGGTTCTTTATAAACATGTATCACTTTTGCTAATCTCTTCCAGCTTTAAGATGTAATCTATTTTTAAAAGTTTGGCAATTCCTAATGCCTTTAGTTGCATTTTCTGGCATCTGGCAGGTAACCCTTAGCTTCTGCTATGACAATAAAAATATTTCATCTTAGTAGATCTTCATGGTGCAACCCTTTTGAAAGTCTTTTAAGTTCTGAATTCAAGTCCCTGTGCAAACACATGATGTGCAGTGCAAGCTAGTGCCGGGAAAGAGCCCCTCAATAGCAAGGCTCTTTCTTTACTTGGATATATTTATGCACAAGCAGTGACAGCTACATCATGATTTAATCCTCAAAGATTTTTGGGCATGAAGCATGAAAGGAATGCTTTTAGAGTCAAGGAAGTATGGTGGTGTTGGGTGTCTGATATGCTGACAAAGGCATAGTCCTCAGAGGTACTGAAGCAATCAAACTGGGCCACTTCTTTCCAGCCTACTCTTCCCTGGATTGGCATCAGTCTTAGGCTAGATCTAGAAATAACTTCTCTAAGGTTCCAATCCAGAGGAAAAAGGAGAAAGTGTTTCTTCTCTGAAGTTTCACACGAATCCTGGGAACAAACTTGGGCCATGTGGTTCCCGATCCAGACTCTTGGTAGATATTGACCCTTATTAGTCAGAGACAGAATGAGGTGGCACCCGAAAACATAGATTAGAGCAGAGGTGTGGAGAGATAGCTCTCTGGGAAGCTGCTGAGAGTCAGTCCCTAAGAAGGAGACAGATGGTGGGAACTAAGGACAATAAAATGTCTCAGACATGACTGGTTTTGGAAGACACAGAAACAACGCTTTTTGGGCGTGTTCGCTCGTGACTATAAAAATTGGAAGATGTCTATTTTGTTACAAAAACAGTCAAATTAGAAAGAGGTTCGAAAGTCTCAGATTTTCTGTCTTTACTCTTTTCTGTTCATTTCTGTAAGAACTTTTATTTAGGGTCAAGCAGGAAAAAAAAAAGAAAAAAGAAAAGAGATGTATGAAGTAAAGTCAAACAAGTAATTGTTTCCTTAATTGGTTCAAATGCAGCTGAGTGTTTTAATTTATTTTGACGACCTACAACATTGTAACTACATTGCTCCACTTGACTGATTGGAAGGTAAATAGAAGTTAAAACATCTGGTGTGCCACCATACTAGGCATAAGCTAAAGGACATGGGTTTTCCCATAAATCCTGCACATAGAAGACTCTTTATTTTTATTTTATTTTTTTTTAAATCAGATCTCTATTACTCTTGTTTACTGGTCCACCCAGTGACATAAAATGATGTAAAATAGGATTGTAGTGTAACAATCCGGCCTTAGCGTTGGCTTGTGACACCTCTCCTCTGCGGTCTTAGCACAAATAATAAGAATAGGGTAATTGAGTCAGTACAAGGATATAAGCAGCTGCTGGCTGTCTTAACCAATGGTGATCTTGGCCTTTGCCAAGCACCCCTCTTCCAGCACACACAGGCTGGAAGTGCATTGTCCTAAAGGGGCTGTAATGTTATTTGGGAGTCAAGGCTCCTCTCCAGCTCTTGCAATAATAAACAAAAGGTGTAGTCTGTCTTAAAGGTATTAAAGGTTCTTAAGGGCATAAATCAGCCCATGGGGCAGTATCTGGGATGTGTGGAGAGGACTTTCTGGAGAGCACATTTTAGATTCATGTTTTCTGGGGAGCAGTGTGGTCCTGGGGGTATTTCTTCACCATGTTTCTACTCGTAGATATAACCTAGCTGCCTCAAAATATATCTACTTCTGGGCACATGTGTGCGAGTGACCTAAAGACACCAGCAGCCTCCTTCCTGCCCTGCTAGGGGAATAAATAGGGACTTGGCAGCCACCATGCAGGCTGCTGACACCTGCTCACAGCAAATCCCAGGCCAAAATGTCTTCTGTCTTCCTTGCATGTTCTGCACGAAGGAACTCAACTTTGTTTATCCTTCATCCAACTGGGAGATCGCATTTCATGGCCAGCTGGTTCTCTTTGAGGCAGAATTTGGCTCCTTAAATATAGCACTTGTCTAAAGAAATGTTTAAGTTTGTTTACTGAACGACACAAAAATCACAAATTTTTTTCGTGATAGTTTCCTTCACTTTTCACTAGTGTAATTGGAGCTCACATGCTTGTGGACAAATCTAGTTTTATTTTTCCCATTCTGAGCAATATACAAGGACTAGGTATTTTGTTTCCATAGCTGAAATTCCTTTTGCATTTCTCAGAGAACTTGAGATTGTGAACATTAGTTTAACATGTCTCTAGTTAGCCTAAAGATCTCAACCAGCTTGGGTGAGGCTTTTTCTTGTGATATTGTTTCCTTCTGTTTCTCTCTGTAGAACTTTGCATACTTGTCTCTGACTCCTCACTATAAACTCATGTGCTTAGAATTTAAAATTTAAGTATAAAAAAAAAACTTAAGTAATGTCTCCCCAGACCCTGCTGTGATCAGCCTGGTATTTACCAGAATGCCTTCTGCATAGAATGCTTCCTCTTTTGCCTATTGTTTGAATGAGAAGGATGCAGATAGCTTTGACTGATCCGCATTACTCTTTCTGAATTAAGAAATGCATTGTAATATCACCCCTTTTCAAAAATCCCCCGTTACGGGTTGTTTTGACATTTCCACTGCTCATTTTCACGGAGCCCTAACCTGTCACCATAAGCTCCAGACTCCTGATTGCAGTGGACTCAGATGTGACAAAGCTTCAGACGGTTTCATTAGGGCCAGTTTGCCTGGTTTCACATAAAAAGGGAGCTGGGAAGTGCCGGTCCCTGCAGATCAGAGAGCATCCACCATGAACCAAGCTAAATGAGGCACCTCTGATTTCTCAGGCATGACTGAGATGGATGGGGCCGCAGCTGTGCTCTGTGCACACATAGCAGAGATTCTAAAACGCAGAGTTCTGGAGTTAGGCTGCCTGAGTTCATGACCCACACATCCCCAGTAACTCACTGTGTTCTTTTGAATAAGTTCTCTTAACATTTCTAAGCCTCAGTTTCCTCCCGTGTGAAGCAGAGATAATAATAGCGTCTAGCTCACAGAGTTGATGTGAGGATGAAGTGAGCTCATGCATTGGAGGATCCGGGCCAGGTTGGCATCAAGGGAACACTCTGTGAATGTTAGCTGCTAAGCCCTCCTGTTGGCCACAGCCACTCCTCGACTCCAAACTCCTAAAGCTCTTGGCATCTGTAAAGCTCATGCTGGCACTCAATCATGTATTAGTTTCTTTATCACTGTTTACTGAGGCAATCTTAACTCCCTAGATTGCTGAATGTGGCTTAAATAGTGTTTGAGAGAGTGGACTGCCCATGTTAGCGCAGTTCACAACTAAATTGACTTCTAATCAATATTTACTCAAGTTCCAGGTTAATATTTAAAAAGCTCAAGGAATTAGGCCATATGTGTGTGTGTGTGTGTGTGTGTGTGTCTGTGTCTGTGTCTGTGTATGGTTTTTTATTTATTTATTTTGAGACAGTGTCTCTCTATGTAGCCCTAGATGCCTGGAATTTACTCTGTAAACCAGGCTAACCTCAAACTCAGAGACATGCCTGCCTTTGCCTCCCAAGTGCTGGGATCAAAGGCATGTGCTACCACTCCAGGTTAGGTGCTCCACAAATGAAGAAAAATATTCAAGTTATGGAAGTCCTATATGAGTCTTCATTGCTTGAATGCTGTTTTTCATCCTGAAACTCTCCGTGTTCGTAATGGCTCTGCTGACAAGAGACTAGCAGAAGAGGGTGGTTCTAACAGGAGGGCTTAGATACCTTGTGAGATGTGAAAAATAGTAGGAATACAGGCAGTGTCATTGCGGAGTCCCAATGGATGCTGTGTAAACAAGTCTTCTTTTGAGCTTTCAGACTTCTGTTTGCAGTTGAGCTTCAGAGACCTGGAGGCTGCTCTGAGGTACTTCTTCCTACTCAGTGGCCCTTGCCTTTGAGGTACTTCCTACTCAGTGGCCCTTGCTTTTGAGGTACTTCCTACTCAGTGGCCCTTTCCTTTTAGGTACTTCCTACCCAGTGGCCCTTGTTGGTGTAGTTTGGATAGCTTAGTTTCTTCATCAGTTTTTATCATCTTTACCATTGTTTTCTGCCTAAGTAGTTTCCTCCTTCGCCTTTTCTCAGCTAAGCTTGAAGGTATGCCCTACCATTAGTTCTACCCAACTTTTGATTTTTTGCTCTGTTCTCTCAGCCTCAATCAAAACAAGAGGGACCGATAGACTGGTTAGCCACAGGGCCAACTTCAGAGCGCTGGGTACATGGAGTGGACACAAAGCCCTGGGCTTCATGGGAGATTTGAGGATGAACTCTGTCCCGTCCCTGCTCTCTGCTCTTGAGTCTGCTCTGGCTTTGAGATTTTAGGTTGATCAAGGGATTGCCATTCAGTTATTTCAAGTGATCCCCACTCCCCACCCCCAATGCCCTGTGTCTATTGTATTTGTCTTGGAGACTGAATATATAAATATATAGATCAAATTGTCCCTGAAAATGTCCCACATTGCTGTCTTCATGATCTGATGTTTGGTATTATAGACCTGTGCTCTTAAAAACACAAACAATTAGTTCAATTTTATCTTTGTTTTTGCTTCTAAAATGGATGGAAAGGGCTATTTCACACAGTCCTTTTCAGGTATTGCCCATGAGGCTGCTTCTGTTCCTGCAAGCTCTTGACTACTCCTACTGCCTTGAACCACACTGTTGTGTAACCAAGGGTGTTGGACATTCTCCTGTCAGTTCAGATGAGCTGTTTGCTTGGCACGATGCCCTCCCTCGTCACCATGTGCTTTGCTTTTAAGCAACAGTCAAAATTGCGGGAGACTTGTTGTGAATTCTCTTCTCGGTCTTCCCTGGAAATATGTAATACTGGGTTTAGAAGCATGTGAGACACATGGTCTTTTTTTTTTTCTTTCTCTTCTTTTGAGATTATAATTATGCTTCTCCTTTCCCTTCCCTCCTTCCAAAGTCTCCCATGTACCCTTCCTTTCTGTCTTTCAAATTCATGGCCTACCTTTCCCATTAATTGTTATTGTATCACACACACACACACACACACACACACACACACACACACACACACACGACGCGGTCTAGTCATTAAAGGCTAAGCTCGAAACATCATTTAGTGGTGGTAATTTTCCTGTGGAGTGTGATTTAGCTGTGATTAGTCCTTCAGGTCTTACCTTTTCAGTTTGTAATCACAACTAAAGGGAAACAGCAGTGGCTGGAGTTGGGGTGTCCGGCATTTGAAGTCATTTTCTTGGCATGAAGGGGCTCCATTGAAAAGATGGAGCTGTATAAGTTGAGGTTGCCACCCGCTGGTGAAAATAGAGCATTTCCATTTAAATGAGTAATTATGGTTGGGGGGTGAGGGGGCTTTCTGTTTTCAGAGTGCAAATTTACATGTTGAAATTTTTTCAAAGACTGATTTCAAACTCCCCTGGAACAATAAAGAATTTCACAGTTAGGAGCTTGGCTGAAAGAATAAAACAGTCACTATTAGGAAACCATTTAAAGAGTTGTGTTTACATCTCCTTGAGTCTCTACAAACATAGTAGTTGCAGAATTAAAAGGACCACAGTGTTGCATCAGTGGTTGCTACTGAGTTCTAGGATGAAAGCGGTGTTATTGCTTCTTTCTGACTTTGTGACTTGTGTATGCCTGCTATGGAAAGCTTGCAACACCTTAAGAGGAGCAAGAGCTGAATGCATGTGTGTAAGTCAAAATGCAAGCCTTTAATAATGGTGCTTTATGATGTGTAAGAACAAAAGCACACAACCTTAAATCAGAGCCACATTAAGGAAACAGAGGCAAGGAAGAAAGCCCAGGAGTGAACTGCAGTTTCTGTCACTCCACTGACACAAATCAAAATCCAAATGCACGCATAGGAATTTATGATGTGACCTAGACACCATGTCAACCTACACAAGGATGCCTGCTTACCTGTGTCACGTCCCAAACACTTTCCAGATGTGACCAGTTACAAATTAGATGAATAGAAGTGTATGCACAAATGTTTAAGCAAAGCAAAAATGTTAAGGAAAATGCAAAGGAAAAACTTCTTGTGTGAACATCACCCATGAAACAAATGAGAAAATAACTTTGGCAGGTCAACCGATGCGACGAAGAAGACATCTCTGCAAAAAGGCCTGACAGCATTTGAAAAACACATCTCACCTCACAGCCAACCAGGGTGTATGACTTTACTCTCTCTTTCTCTCTCTCTGAACATAGAGAAGTTTTCTTTGCTCATTTCTAACTCTTTACTTAGAAATAATAACATTCATAGCTATATCAAGATTGTATATATTAAACACCTGTAGTCTATTGTATTAGTTATGTTTCAGTTAAGCTGTTAAAACATAGTATCAGCAATGGCATATAAAGTAGCTTTTGTCTACTTTTTCTACAAAGGAAAACACTGGGAAGTGCAGTTTACTTTCTACAAGTGATGATCACTTCATCTCCTCTGTAGAACACTCCAGATATGTGAGCATCTTTCTTAGTGGTGTTTAGTGCAGTAACCAATAGGCAGGCAGACCTGTTCATGCACGTTTGAATCTGCACTTTCCTCAGAGTGGTAGGAGGTGATGGAGTGCTATGAGTATCAGTCCTTGTCGAGATATGTAAATCCCCAACAAGAAATGGATACCACGTTCAAGGAGCCACTGCTTCGTGTGACATCCCATGATCCATTTGTTTTTTTTTTTT